>APFE030714297.1:0-25015 GCA_000404065.3 Pinus taeda
AATAATATTGTAGAATATTCGATGGAAGTTAAATATCTATCATCCATTTAATAATTATTAATAATTTTACTACAATTTTGGAAGCCCTATTCCAAAACCCTCCCCATGAAATTTGAACATAAAACTTTGTGTAGACTAAACCATACACAAGAAAATTAATCTACAACTCATAGATAATATCTAACTTAAACATATATACATTAAAAAAAACAAGAAACAGAATTTTTAAATATAAAAAATCACCCCATTTTACTGTGTACAAACCCAAAAAACACAACCATATAAATTAATGTGTGCAATTAAATAAAAAATAAAAATAAATTTATCACCCAATGAAAACTAAAACGTATAGAACCAATTAACCTACGCCACAGTTAAACATAAATAAAAAACCAATTCACCTACCCCTCACCGTTAAACATAAAACTTCAAACTTATTATCAGGTAAAAAAAAATCACTTAAATAAAATATTTTTATATAATTTTATTCCAAATAACTGTCTCAAATTTTTTCTTTTAAATTAATGTTTCCACCACACACTTTACCATAACAAAATATTTTTATATAATTTTGTTTTTTTTAAATTAATGTTTCCAAATACTTCTCCAATCTCAATACCCATTAAAAAAAACCTGGCAAACGCGTCTTGTCCGCCGCCATGGAAGATGGAAGAAATACCCGCAAGGTTGAACTATAAATAGAAAAAGGGTTTGCATCACAATGCCCACACTACAATCTCTGGCCTTCTTATCTTTCTTTGCTCTGAAATTACAGTACAATCTCTGGCCCTTTTATCTTTCTTTGCTCTGAAATTACAGAGAATATCCTGTACCCACATAACTTAATCATGAGCCCGAGGGCAACCGCAGAAAGCGCTTTGGCATATGAATTACGGTGCAAGCGATCGGACGGGAGGCGATGGCGCTGTTCTCAGCCCTGCGTGGAGGGCAAGAGCTACTGCCAACGTCATTCTGAAAAAATTGAAGGCTATACCCACAAAAACAAGAGCCCAAGCCGCAAACGACGAAGCAGATCAGCGGGAACCAGAGATTGGTATAGACAAAGCATTCGTGTGAGCAACAACTACAAGATACAGGAAGCTTCATTGCTGAAACGCATAAAAATTGCCCAGAGAAATTTATTTGCGCTACAGGATCTCAGAAACGTTTTTAAACGGTAGAGGCGTTGGAGAGAAGATCTTACAGGAGCGAGGAAAAATCTAGACTTCGTAGCATTTTGCCTTCCAGGAAAGGGCAGAGAAATAATAACGTTGTGGCTGACATCTGTCTGCTCAGTGGAGAGAATTTTAACTTTGGGAACCCAGCGATCACATGGGGGGCGAGTGTGTGCAAGGGGGAGCAATGCCCTGAAGCTTTGCTGCGGAGAGAACAGAATTTGAAGCAGGCTCAGTCGCAGTATGTCAAAGATATGAAGGCCTATTACCGCACTCTCCGTGGTAGCACTGATGAGTTGCAGGAACTCTGTGAGTCCTGTGGTATGAACAATGCAAAGTTTCAGAAGAAGTTGAAGCAATGGAAGGAGAAGAAATTGCAGGGAAAGAAATCAGTAAAATAAAGATGCACCGTAGAAAAAAGTGGCGTTTTGCATTCCCTGGTGTTAGGGTTACAATGTTAGTGCTTTCATAGACAACTCTGAAAATGCTCAAGATTTAGTTTTTTAGGTTTTTTTAATATGAGATTGCTCTCATCTTAAAAGATAAAAAAGGGCATATTGTTTTTTCCTCTGGATAATTTTTTTTTTAATTTAGGAAAAAAAATGATATGTTGTAATTTTAATTTTGTTTTTCATAATGATATTTTTCGTTTATTTATAATTATTTTTAAAATATATATAATTAGTACAGAGAATATGAAGGTGAGAATATAACAATGATTTGATACAACCATATAAGATAACCCTAATTGATATCTAGATAATTATGTTTGTTATAGTGATTTATGTAATTTTTCATTTTTCTTTGTAAATTTAGATATTTTTTTTGTTTTTTTATTATAGAAATAGTCAACCTAGAATGAGAGTGTGGTGAAGACAAATTTTGTATGTTATGCCATTTTGAAAATCTCTAATAAAAATAGTTTGATGGATAAAAAAAAGAGAGGAGTTAACCTTAATTTTTACACTACTAGCCTAGATTCGTTTAACTCTAGATTTATGAAGCTTTTAAGAGAGATCAAAGCTTTTAGACTCTCACTTAATAAATTCTTTAAAACACACTTAGTAATTGTAAGAATTCAATATTTTCATTATTCTCTTTTGTGTGACTTGTTTTTTTTATTATTAACTTTTTAAATGAGATTACATAATTTTTATAATTATGTTTTATTTTTAATTTTATTAATTGAGTTGGAATTATGTCTTATTATGATTATTTACTGTAGGAAAGAGAGAGAGAGGACATTTACAATATTTTGTTTGTTGTTGTTTGCATATTCTTGATTTGTTGAGTTTGAGCATGGGCATGGTTGTTTTGTTTGTCACATATTATACCCCCTTGTGGGTACAACCCTTGCATTTTAAGATGTTGGGTATTCCATATGTTTAAATATCCTTATATTGACCTTACAAATAAAATTATTTCTCTCAAAAAAACATTTATGGTAATTACCCAAACATAAGTAAATTTAATTTAAAACATATTTGTTGTTTAAGATGTAGAATGAAGTATAAATGAACTTAAAGTAAGTTGATGATAAGTTTAATATTATTATTAAAAATTTGGATTTTCGATTTTATAAAACAAACTCTACAAATGGTTTGTTTCATATTAGTGATAATTATTGGTTGTGAGATATGCTTGAAATTACTTTTCCTCTATTTATTTTTACCTAATTATGCCTACTCCTTTTCTTTCAAAGAAGGAGACCACATTGTAGGAAGGATTATGTACAAAGATTTAGGATATTTCCAGTATTTTGTTGTTTTCTTATTGTTTGTATGGTTTTGTTTTGTTTTGTTTTATTTCTGATATGTTATAGTTGTTTTGTCTTTTTTTCTTGTTTGTAGATTGGGCTTGGTTTGGTTTGTTGCTTAAAAGAGGACACTAGTATGTAGAGAAAATGAAAGAGATAGATGGAGTTTAATGTTGATAAATAAATATGAATCACCTTATCCTAGATGCAATGTGTCTCATTTGAGTTTCTCTATCATGGATTATGATTCAATGTGAATTGGCAATGGATGATAGCAAGGAGACATGCATGGTTAATTTTTTATTCAATTTTTTATGTGTTTTATTTATGGTCTCATACTTAAATATTTTTTTTCTTTATGTAGTGAGTGCCTACAGTAATATAGTCTATGAAGGTGTAGGTGTGAAGATACCTTACACTATTGAATTGTAGCACAAAGGATGGAGGAATCAAGATTTTCTCTTACAAAATAAGATGGGGGTTATTGTTCATAAATGAATGTGAACCACCTTTTCTTATATGTAATGTGTCTCACTTACATTTCTTTATGTCTAATGATTGCATGGGAGTGGACATTTCTTATGTCAAGGAGATATGTATGGTTAATTCTTCATTGCATTTATTCGTTATTTAATCTATTATATGCCTTATTTGTGGTCTAATACTCTAGTTCATTTGTTTTCTTTGTGTAATGCATGAGTATAGTTGTGGAATCTAAGAAGTTCCAGCTTTGAAGATACCTTACCTTGTGCAAATGTAGCACAAAGGATGGGTGAGTCATGTTTTTTCTCTTAGAAAAGCATGTTATCATTTAACCTATTTAAATGTTTGATATTTTCAGAAATATTTATCCTTTTGTCATAATTTTGGTTTCCTATCATCTTGTTAATATGTGTGATTTTATTTTCCATGAACTTTGCTTAAAAAATAATTATATTGTGGTTCACACCTTAAAGACTTATTATTCATTATTTTCACTACTATAATGTTGATCAATGTATGATGATTCCATATTAGAAGTTGGAAATGACAAAGGGAAGGGGGAATGTATGCCTAATTCATCATTCGATTTACTTAGATACTTAATTTTCTATGTGGTTTATTTATGGCCTCATATATAAATTTTGTTCGCTCAATAAGTGGTTGTAGTTGTAGAGTATAAGAAGGATAATTGAATAATATACATTAGACAATGTAAATTCAAGGCAGAGGAGAGGTGAGTCATGTTATTTTCTAGCAAAATAGCATCATTTTATAATTAAATTAAATATTCTTCATTTGCAAAATGGTTTCTTATTCTAGCATGGTTCTTGGGCATTATCGCTTAATTAGTGCTCTTAAATTCAAACATATGTCATAACATTAATTAAAATACATTGGGTTCAAAATATTTATGTTTTTCAGGCCTTAATATTTAGGGTTGTTATGTTATATCCTTGACTACTTTATGGTATCCTTCTAGCTACTTTTAAATGCCATCCATGTCGACCACAAAATTATTAGATCTATTTTCTGCTTCATTTCTTTGTCATTACTCACCCCTTTTTTTAGTTATCATTCATCATTTCCTTATGTTTAATTAATGCAAAATTGGTTAAGTTACCCTCGGTGCCATCATTTTTTCTTTATTTTTTTATTTCATATAATAAATATTTGGTTTTAGGTTTAATGGTATAAATACCAATGTCTACCCTTAATTTTCATACTACTAGCCTAGATTCTTTTAACCCTAGATTTATGAAGCTTTAAGAGAGATCAAAGCTTCTATACACTTAATGGATCTAGAATAGGTAGTTTTAAGAGTAAAAGAGATTTTTAACATTTTCTTCACTTTACCTAAATGAAAATAATTTCTTTATGTCTAATGATTACATGGGAGTGGACATTTCTTTATGTCAAGGAGATATGTATGGTTAATTCTTCATTACATTTATTCGTTATTTAATCTATTATATTCCTTATTTGTGGTCTAATACTCTAGTTCATTTGTTTTCTTTGTGTAATGTGTGAGTATAGTTGTTGAAGATGCCTTAACTTGTGAAAATATAGCACAAAGGATGGGTGACTCATGTTTTTCTCTTAGAAAAGCATTTTATGACTTAACCCATTTAAATGTTTGATATTTTCACAAAGATTTATCATTTTGTCATAATTTTGTTGTACTATCATCTTGGTAATATGTGCGATTTTGTCGTACTATAACGTTGATCAATGTATGATGATTCCATATTAGAAGTTGGAAATGACCAAGGGAAAGGGGGAATCTATGGCTAATTCATCATTCTGTTTACTTAGATACTTAATTTTGTATGTGGTTTATTTATGGCCTCATATATAAATGTTTTTTGTTCAATAAGTTCTTGTAGTTGTAGAGTATAAGAAGGCTAACTGAAGAATATGCCTTAGACAATGTAAATTCAAGGCAAAGGATAGGTAGGTGGTGTTATTTTCTAGCAAAATAGCATCATTTTATAATTAAATCAAATATACTTCATTTGCAAAATGGTTTCTTATTCTAGCATGGTTCTTGGGTATTATCGCTTAATTAGTTCTCTAAAATTCAAACATATATCATAACACTAATTAAACTACATTGGGTTCAAAATATATATGTTTTTCAAGCCTTATTATTTAGGATTGTTATGTTATAGTTCTAGAGGCTATTTTATGCGCATATGGTTTTATTGATAAGGAGGCCAATTTCAAAGATCATTTATTAAGGGAATTATTGTGTTAAGAAGTCGAGTGGCTCTGTGAAGGAAAGAGGAGTAGCTTCCAAAAGGGTAGACTTTCGTTGAATAATATTGACTTGTGTATTAAGAATATATATATTAATAAAATCATTATGTGGTTTTCACTTGAAAATGCATTTGTTTTATATATTTATGTGTTTTTATTTATACCTATGGATGCATTTACAAGTTCTTGAAGATAAAAATTGTTAATAGCGATTCACCGCCTTCTCAGTATTGCTAAATATTCCAACAATTAGTATCATAGCAAACTCCTTCATAAACATTTTAACCACTGGAATGTAGATCTTGGTGAAACTCATGGAAAAGAAAGAATAATACACTAAACATAGCCTACCATTGTTTGATGGAGAAAATTATTCCTTTTGGAGCATACAAATGATATTTTTATTACAAGCACAAGGAGTTCATGTTTGAAATTTTTTTATAAATAAATAAAAGGTTCCAACCTCTACTCCAATAGATCTGGTTGGAAGAAGACTTTATGAAAATAATTCAAAGGCTATGTATGCCATTCTAGGAGGGATAACATTATAAAAAATTGTCAAGGTTATGCATTGTGAATTAATAAAGGAAATCTGGGACAAACTCAATAATGTGTATGAAGGAGATGAATAGGTCAAAGGGGCCAAGCTTCAAACATATAGAAGACATTTTAAACACCTAAAGATAAAGGAAGATGAAGGTGTTGCAACTTACTTTCTTTGAGTTGATGAGATCATGAATACGATGAGAGGACTTGAAGAGAAGAGGACTAAAAGGGAAAATCCATCCAAAAGGGAAGTAGTTTTAAGGTGTCCAATAAGACAATGAAGAACAAGAAAAATTCAAAAAAAACTTTGACTATAGCAATGATTCATGCACTGAATAAGAAGCCAACTTTGTGAGAAGGTTGAAAAGAGGAAATCTCAAATATAAAGGTAAGCCTCCATTTAAGTGTTTTGAATGTGGAATACTTAGTTATTATGCTTCTAAATATCCTTTTGGAAAGGGGTGAGATAGTGATGAAGAAGAAATTTATAAGAAATAAAAGGAATATTAGAAAAGAATCAAAAGAAAGAAAAATTTGTATTCAAGAGAAGATAGTAACTCATCTGATGAAGCCAGATTATAGTGACCATGATTCTGATAGATTTCTATTCATGGAATTAGATTCTAATAATGAAACTCTTGAAAACTATGAAGGAAATCATGAAGAATAAGGAGAATTGGATCTTGAGACAGAACTGATTATTCACTTAACTTATCTTATAAGAAACGCTCAGGAGATAGTTGGAAGAGAAGGAGAGAATAATTGGGAATGTAGAAGCTAAGATAGTCTTCTTGAGGAAGGAACTATGGAAGAAGGACATCCAAAAAAAATTTGACAAATAGTACCAAAATATTGAATGAAATCATACATAACCATAAATAATTCACTGATAGGTATGGACTACAATATAAACAAATAATATTGATAAAGGTTCAAGCTATATGATGATAGGAAATGAAGGAAAGAAATGAAGTTATGTTGATGCACTCAAGGGTCCTATCGAGAAGGAAGAATATAAGTTGCTAAAGGAGGATGCACAAAATCCAACAATGATAATATTAAAGAAGAATATCATATTGAGAGGGAAAAATGCCATCAACAAGACCACTTACACTCAGGTACCAAAAAAAATTTCTTGGAGTGTGTTATTCTTGTAATAATTTTGGGCAAAAGGTTATAAATAGTAGAGTCTATGCAAGAGGTAGAAATACTAGAAATAGCTATGAAAATCCCAAGAACTACTATGAAGGTAGTTATGGTAGAAAATCTTGTGAGGTAGGTTCTCAAGAGAAATTATAATAATTTTTGCATTCCTAGTGATAAAAATAAGTGTTACAAATGGAATAATTTTAAACACATGGCCATAAATTATAGAAGCAATTTGGTAGTTCCTTCAAGGGAAACAACGTAGGTTCATGTCCATCATATGGGGGAGCAACTAAGAACTCGGAAAAAGAAACAGGAATATTTGAAGGTTGAGGAATATGGGCTTTCCCTACAAGCCCAAAGCAAAAGAAGTTAATATTATATTGATAGTGGACGCTCAAAGCATATGAATGGAGAAAAAAAATTATTGTAACATTGAACAAAGAAAAAGGAAGATTTGTCACTTTTGGGAATAAGTGTTAGAAAAATGTGTGATCAAGGACACATACTTGAATTCAATTCAAATTAATGTGAAATAAGGAAAGAAGGATTTAAGGAAATTGGTTGCAACAACAATAAGAACTCCAAATGACATATACATCGTAAATGAGATTAGAAGGGAAAGATGTTGCTCAACAAAGGGAAATCAAAGTTGGCTTTGGCATAGGAGATTGAGGCATACACACTTTGACAATATTGTAAAGATCAGTAAGAATGAATTCTAAGTGATATGTGTGAAATTACAAATCCTTCAAACATTATGTGTGTGTAATGTCAGTGTGCAAAAGAAACAAGAGTTGAGTTCAAAACTAAGGAACATTCCATGAAAAAAACACTAGAATTTGTACATACTGATTTATGTGGGCCAATGAGAACAAAAGGAATAGATGGAAAATAATACTTCATGTTGTTTATTGATGACTACACAAGGACGACCTGGGTTTTTTTCTTAAGATGAAGTCAAAAGCTTCGAAAATTTTTAGAATATTCAAGGAAGTTGTTCAAAATGAAACCAATTTAAAAAGCCATTGCTTGAGATTCGATAATGGAGGGGAATTTACTTCAAATGAATCCAATGACTATTTTGAAGAACATGTAAGAAGAAGACACTTCTTAATAGCTTGAACTCCTTGGAAAAATGGAGTGATTGAAAGAAATAACAGAACTGTGGAAGAGATGGATAGAATTTGTTTTGCACAAATCCAAGCTAAGTAATATCTTTTGGGTTCAATAAGTACATATATTTTTCATGTTTTGAATAGAGGATTGCTCGGAAGCAACAATGAGAAAGCTCCCTATGAACTATGGAAGGGAAGACCAACTAGTGTCAAGAATTCCAGAATATTTGGAAGCAAATGTAACATAAATAGAGATGACTAGAAGTTAGGAAAGTTTTACTCTGGATAGGTGAAGGCATACTTGTTGGGTACTCATGTAAAAGCAAAGAATATAAGTGCTACAATCTTAGACTCAACAAGATAGTAGAAAATATCAATGTAAAAATTAATGAAACAAAAGTGTTGAATAATAGGAAGAGGGAGAACCAAAGCAAGAGGAAGAAAAAGAAGAAGAGAAGCATCTAGAGACAGAACAAGAAGAATCAAATAATTAGCAAGATTTGCATACACCTTTGAGGACACCTAAATGTTGGTATTAGAAGAATCATCCAAAAATTTAAACAAATAATTAGGGAAAAGAGTGTAGGAGTAGAAACCAAAAGAAGAAAAAAGCACAAACATCGAAGCAAGGGCATGTATCACTATCATCCACAATTGAACCAAGTAACTTTGAGGAAGCTAGAAATGATGAACTTCGGATCAATTCCATGGAAGAATAACTGAACCAAATTGAGAAGAATGAGACATGGGAAATTGTTCCAAGACCCAAGAACAAAAACGTGATTGGTACAAAATGAGTCTTCATAAATAAACTAAATGAATATGGAAAGGTGACCAAAAGCAAAGCAAGGATAGTGTGCAAAGAATATCCTAAGTTGAAGAAATAGAAAATGAAGAAACTTTTTCTCTAGTGGCCAAAATGGAAGCAATCAAAATGCTCTTGGCCTATGCATGCTCCAAAAGAATAAAAGTGTATAAGATGGATGTAAACTTATACTTTGTTAATGGGGCTCTAGAAGAAGTCTACATAGAACAACCAAAAGGATTCCTATTATCAAAAGATGAGGACTATGTTTGTAGACTAAATAAAGCTTTGTATGGACTTATGAAAGCCTCTAGAGCATGGTACTCAATATTCAGCCGGTATTTGCAACAACAAGGATTCAAAAAGGGGAATGCAGACAATAATCTCTAGATAAAATAAAATCAAGATAATATTATTCTCTTTGAAATATACTTTGACAACATCATCTTTGGAAGTGATGATCATATATTAAATCAAAACTTTGCAAATGATATGACAAATGAATTTGAAATTTCTTTGCATGGGGAGCTAACTTTATTTTTCGAAATAAATATATCTCTACTAGATGAATTCATTTTCATCTCTCAAACCAGGTGAACCAAATAAATGTTGAAGCAGCTGAAAATGGAAGACTAGAAACTTGTGATCACTCCTATGATCATCATATGCAAGTTGAGAAAAGAAGGTGAATCTAGCGAAATGGACCAAAACAATATAAATCGATGATTGGTAGACTACTGTATGTGATAGCTTCAAGACTATATGTAATGCAAGAAGTTGGATAGGTTTCAAGATTTCAAGCAGCACTGAAGGAAACTCATTTTCTAATAATGAAAAGAATATTCATATATCTCAAATGAACGAAAAAATCTAGGTTGTGGTATCTAAAAATAAAGGAATTAACACGGGTAGCTTACACAGATGCATATTGGGTAGGAAATTTAGATAAAAAAAGAAGTACAAGTGGAGCATCCTTCTACTTGGGAGACTATTTAGTATCCTAGTTACATAAGAAGCAATATTAAGTATCCTTGTCTACAATAAAAGTAGAATATATTATAGTAGTAACATGTTGTCCTCTTCATGAAGAAAACCTTACAATACATAAAAGTAAAATGTGATGAGCCTATTTCAATACTTCGTGACAACACAAGTGCAATAAACATCTCTAAGAGTCCAAAGATGAATTTTAAGACTAAGCATGTTGCTATAAAGTTTCACTTTCTAAGTGATCAAGTAAAAAAAAAGAATACTAAGCTAGAATATGTTGGCCCTGAAGGAGCATATTTTAGACATCTTCACTAAGCCACTTCCCAAAGAGACATTTGAGTATCTCAGACAGAAATTGGGAGTAATTTCTACTCCAAATTGATTCGCACAATCTTAAGTAAAGAAAGAAAAGGGGAGAGACAGTTTCAAGGGGAGTTAACCTTTGTTTTTTTATGTCAAAGGGGGAGAGAAAGATGTTATCTATCCCAATTGAGGCCAAATTTTAGGAATGATGTTCTAGTACAAATAAAGTTGAACTCGGACTTATTTTTAGGGATAAATCCTAGAGTGTTTGAAATCAAGATTCACTATGAAAAAAAATAGCAGTAGGTGACCTAATGAAATATTTCTTACTTACAGAATGATTGTGCCTTTTGTTATGATCCCCAAGTATTAGCACTTAGTTAATGATTTTGAGGTTGGAAATTACTGTAAACTTATTAAAGTCATGTTGGTTTGTATATATGTCAATATTTATTGAATCTTCCCAATTATAAATATATGCCTCACTTCTATGAGGCCACATATCTACTCTTTAGATTTTGTATCCTTGGTGTTGTATTTAATTTCTTTAATGGACTTGTAAGAAAATTCAAAACTTCACAACACTACTTCTAGGTAAAGTAAGGGATATAAACATGAAAAAGACTTCATGTGTACATCATTTTACAGTCTCTTAGGGAAATATCTATCTTATTACACATATATGAAGATTAATTCAACTACAATGAAAATTTAATATTATAGATTTTAAAGTTTCATTAAGCATGTTATGACAACATAGAATTCAGTCCACTATCTTAAAAAATCATGTTGTAAAATAGCAATGAATATTGATTGATCCATGAGAAATATCTTATTTATGATGGAAAATTTAGCATAACAATTGTACACTTCATATTATCCTAGTAATGAAAAGCACAACATCCCAGTTCATCCTGAGTTGGTGGAACAATTCCTTTCACAAATCATCCGAGTAAAAGAGTCTTTGATGCGTCCCAAAGCTAGATATGTTTTCCACAATTACTACGAACTTTTTTCAATAATACAAAGGCCAAGCAAGGCATTACACCAAACTCTACAAGCCAATCTTTGGAGCTACCAACAAGCCAACATCACACGAATTTTCAAATCCCATGAGCTTCCACTTGCATCACATAAATCATTAAGAAGGGCCACATACTTGCATCTAACAAGTGAAAGAACCCTAATACTAGTATCCAATTAACATTGAATATTTGTTACAAAAGTAATACATGATCTTACAAGATTCCCAAGTAGCTATAATCACACCAAATATCAATATATGAGATATGAGGTAGTTGTGATTAATAAAGAACTTTCCCTTTTCTTATATAGCCTAATGTGAGGGATTTTGACACAAAAATATGGAACTAAGTAGTGTCATTCAACTACCAAAGCCCCAAATGAAGTGTCATTTGTCCACCCTCCAATCATTGGCTTTTAAACTCAATAATTATTCCTCAACATATGTGCATGGTTTCTCCAATACCTCTAATGACCTATCCCAAAATTCCAAGAGTATAAAACCATCCTCCATGGTCATTAATACATGTTATAAGCACCCATCATCCTAAACAATTGCACCCTTGTAAAATCTTTCAAAACCATCACATGTGTGCTAACACTGACCTCGAGAAGCATGTCTTCATCATCACACCAAGTAGTTCAACAAAAATAAAACAAAGGCGATAGGGTATTGCAAGCCTTCATCATCACACCATGTACTCCCCTAGCTAGGTGAAAATACTTTCAAAGCAACGAAAAGATAGCACTCCCTCTTTGCAAGAAATGGAATCTCTGGAACTCTAATTGATTGAATAAGTTAGTGCAACATGTCTATTAAGTAGCTTATAAAAAATACTTAAGTTACTAATTTCTTTGGCACATGAACATGCTTGTATCCATCTTGTAATCACTAAGGAAGACATCTAAACTTCTAGCGAGTTGAAGTAGAGGGTAAGAATGATACCCTTCCCTTTCCTCTCTTCACTCAAAATTAGATTTGAGATATTATTTTATATTTGGATCAAATTCAAGAACGAAAACCTTTCATTTCCTCCAATCACTAAAGGATACACATGTGATCTTGAAGACTTCTTATCCTCAACAAACTTCACCAATTCTCACCACTTTCTTCCAATCTGTTGGAATGCAAATCCAGTGCGTCAACTTCACTTATAGGCTGCAAATCCAACTCTATTGTAGTATTGGAATCAATAACCAATCCCTCCAAAGCTTGTCTCCCAAGTATCACTCTCCTCCATCACAGCACTACTCAACCCATCTTCTGTAAAAATAGAGGGCTCATCAATCGAATAATTTAGTGCAACATAGCTAGAAAATAACTTATGAGAAATATTTCCCATAATTGAAGTAATAGGTTCTTGCACATGATCGTAACCATCATATAATCTCTGAGTAATCCTTCTTGACTTTGATCCAGGTGGATATTGGTGGCAACCCTCCTATTCCACTTGGAACCCAACATTGTCTCTTTCAATTTTTCAGTTTCCTTAATTGTTGCATAATTTACTATTTTGGTTGTTTTTTGGGGTCCTAAACTTCCGTAGCCATTTTGAGGCCTTAAAAAACATATTTTGGGAAAACCATGGAAACATGAGTTAAGGACTCATGATTAAATTCAAAAGTTGTAGTCCTCAGATAGATATTTCTAACGAGGTATTGTGCACATAAAAAGGAGATCATATGCCAAAGTTACAACCCGTGAAGTTGATGTACCAATTTACCCAAACTAGACCGAGATATTTCTCACGAGGTATTGTGCGCATCAAAAGGAGATTGTATGCCAAAGTTACAACCCGTGAAGTTGATGTACCAATTTACCCAAATAGTGCCCATAGTTTTGGTGCTTCATCTCCTAGGGTTAATTTTTTCGATGTTTAGGGTTTTTCATTGTTTGTCAATAACAAATAGGCCTTCGAGCCTCATTATAACACAATTCAGAGGCATGCAGCTAGCACATCTCCTCTAAGAAATAAGCTACAATCACCTAAGCTAGTTTATTTCCATTTTGTTTGTAAGCATATTTTAATATTTAATATTCATGAAATGAAGTGTTATTTTTGTTGTGTCTTTGTATTTATGGTTATATCTATGCTTTGTTGCATTCTTATTTAAGTTCAAATTAGTGGTATTAGAGCATTCTACTCTTTATCTACTTTTCTTTGCATGTCCCCAATGAGGTTGGGATATAAGGAGTTAGGTCATAAACTGGTCGAACCTTTGCAAGACCAGCCTTGAAAATTTCAACGGCCTCACATGGCAGAACATAATAAAGATGAGGGGCCAATAGATCCTTTCAAAATCTTGCTAGAAGAAGCCCACGAGTGATAGAGGAATGCGATGATGGTCAACTTTGCCAGAATCCTTCAGGGACTACCCAAAGGCGACGCACCTTCTTCCAGTAGCCACTCTGGAAGTACCACACTCTTTCAAATACAAGTTAATTTTGACATCCCCATTATTGAAGGTCAGATAGATGCGTACATCGTAGATAAATGGTTAAATCTTAGAGAAGGATATTTTTCTATTCATGATTTTTCCAGCTGGGAAAAGATTACTTATGCACTTCTCAAAGTCGACCCCCACGTCAAGGACTAGTGGGAAACCTACTGTGAGAAGAAGGATGAAAGTACACCCTCACTACTTTCAGACACACCCACTTGTAATTCATTCCAGGATGCCATCAAGAAGAAGTACTACCCTGTTGGAAGCTATGAGGACAAATACATAAATTGGACCCACCTTAGCCAGCCCTGAATATACTAAGGCATTTAGTATTTTCTCTTTTGCCTCTGAAACAACCCTTGCTGCTATTCTATTACAGAAAAATTAATATTCCCATGACCAACCCATAGCCTTTTTCAGCAAGGTTATGAGAGATGTTGAGCTTAAGTATGAAATCATTGAGAAGCAAGCCTATGCCCTCATTCAGGCCTTGAAATCATTCAGAATGTATGTCTTACATTCACCTATTACTGCTTATGTCCCTAATAGTGCTGTGAAAATTGTCCTAACCCAACCAGACACTGATGGGAAAAGAGGTAGATGGATCGCTCAAATTCTAGAGTTTTATCTAACTATCAAGACTACCAAGCTAGTAAAAGGTCAAGGATTAGCCAAGCTTCTAGCTGAATCAAACTGCAAAGTACATGGAATCAATTCTGTTTTAGAAATACATGGGAAGAATACACAAGAACCTTCTCTCCTTGTACAAGGGAAGAATCCACAAGAACCTTCTATCCTTGCAGAAGGGAAGAATCCACAAGAACCTTCCCTTCATCCTAAAGGGGAGAATCGACTAGAATTTCTACCTTCAGAGCAGATCAGTCCTATACACATTGATGAAAAATTATTGTTGTCAAACTGGTATCAAGATACTGTAAATTTCTTGATTCATTTTGAGTGTCGAGCAACATTCTCCAAAACCCAGTGTAAAACCCTTAAGTTAAAATCATCAAGTACTGAATTATAAATGCAAATTTATACCAGGAAGATCCACTGAATATTTTGTTATTATGTTTAACGAAATTAGAAACTCAAGGAATCATTGATCAGTTTCATACAGGATTTTGTGGGGGACATTACGCTTGGAGAGCAACAACATACAAGATTCTGAGGGGAGGACTTTATTGGCCCACATTGTTCTTACAAGTAGGGTCAAAGGTCAGAGGTTGTGTTCCTTATCAAATGTTTGCTGGTAAACAAAAAATAGTTGCTCTTCCACTAGTTCCATCAATAGTTTCAACCCCTTTTTCTCAATGGGGATTAGATTTTGTTGGAGAGATTCACCCCACTTCAAGTAATCAAAATAGATGGATCCTCACTACAACATACTACTTTACTAAATGGGTGGAAGCAATTCCAGTCAGAAATGTTATTGATTCAGTAGTAATTAAGTTTATTGAGGGGAATATCTTATCTAGATTTGGTTTCCCAACTCAAATTGTTACTGATAATGTAATAGATTTTTCTAGTGTTAAAATGATTGACTTTTTCCAGAAATATCACATTTTGTTACATCATTCAACTCCATACTAACCTCAAGGTAATGGACTTGGAGAGTCATCCAACAAAAGTCTGGTAAAGGTAATAAAAAAATACTCTAGCTGATCATAAAGAGGAGTTGGGATTCACATTTGATTTATACAGTATGGGCAAACAAAATTACTCCAAAGAGATCAACTGGAAAATCTCCATTTCAATTAGTTTATGGGAAAGATGCAATTTTCCCTACCAATTTGGCCTTCCCTGTTTTAAAATTATTTTACAAATGAACCTGATGATTTTTCAAGAAGAATAAATCAAATTATTGAAGTTAATGAAAATAGAGATGAATTTCCATACAAATCGAATAAATATCAGAATAAGATGAAGGCCCTATTTGACAGAAGGGCCATGAAAGGGTCTTTGAGGAAGGTGATCTAGTTCTAAGATGGGATGCCACGAGAGAAGAGAAAGGAAAACATGGAAAATTATAAAATATATGGTTTGGACCTTTAGCAATTGCTGAAGTGAAGGGTAACAACACTTTTGTGCTATAGAATCTTGAGGGACTATATTCCACTTATCCCGTAAATGGAAGGTTTCTCAAACATTACATTCAATACTAAGAAGTTGAAATAGTTTTCATTATAAATACTCTAGTTTTCTTTTACCTTTCAAGATGTCAGTGTGATTTTCTTTACAGCAAGGATTCCATAGCCCGATGAGAAGGCTCATGGATCTACAGGTTCTATGCATTCTACAGGAGAAAGCAATCCCCATTTGGAGCCAATGTTGTATCATTTTTGAGTTTTGATAAGATAGAATAAATTAGTCAAAAAATAAATATATAATGTTTGAAAAATGTTAAGTTAGGATATGGACATAACAATGTTGAAAAAAATGTTAGTGAAAAAAACCTTGATGATGATGTCCATATCAAAGAAAATGTTCGGTTAGATGTCCTAAAAAATCAAGACAAAAAGAAAATGCTAGGTTAGAAAGAAAAGAAAACAAATAAAATCTGAAAGTGAGCAAGTCTAAATGCCACTACTATTGTTTCTACCAAATAATGGTTGTGTGCAGATTGTCATAAATTCCACAACCAATGACAGTCAAGCTGGCTTCATGCTTTAAATTTGATGTTATAGTTAGAAAATAAAGATTTGGCCAAACTATTTAATCTTGGTAGATCAATACTTAGGTAGAGAATAATAAGTTGCTCATGAGTTTAATATAAGCCCTTGGAGGTTATAAGGTTAGAATTAGATAGTTTTCTTTTGTAAAATAAAAAGAAAGGAAAAGGGTTTGCTAGGTTAAATGCACCCATTAGGTGAAGATAAAATGAAATGATAAGTAAAGGGTAAGTAGAGAAAGGTTGCAGAAGTATGATGACTGATTGGACAAAATGTACATCTATCATGTTTTATTATATGTTTCTATGTCCATGATGCAATTACACAAAGAAAATGAAGGCCTACAAGATCAATTAATAACTTCCCTCATCCTCATTCATCCCTATGTTTACTAATTTCCCCTTCCACCTTCATGCAATTCATATTCATCCATTTTATATAAAAAACCCGTTTTCATAAGGTCAAAATCCTTTTTACCTAGAAAAAGTAAAAACCCCATGCTAAATCCCCTTTTACCGAAAAACGCACAAAAGGTTGTTTAGCCTAAGTATTGAAATATATATTTGAAGGCAAATAACCCATTAAAAAGCATTATACTTGGTCTATTTTCCCTTTCCGCTCATTTCATATTAACACTAATTTAATGTATTAAATCCCTAAAAAAATCCTCTCCCATATATATTAAATCCACTTATTAAAATACCTGAAACTCTTCGTCTTATTATAAAAACTATATATTTAATAAAACATCGCATCGATGAATCACAAGCCTTTCAATGTGCATGCAACCTCCACCGGTGCAATCTCCGATACGCGATGGGAACCTGGACCCCATGTGGTATTAAGTATGTTTTATTTTCATGTCGCGTTTGGCCCCTATCACATTCCTTTGCGATGGACCTTTCCTTCGTTAAATTGCAATCTCTCATATGTGATAGGAGCCCGGACCCGATGCTATTTATCTGCTCGCATTCATATTTTTTCAAATCCGCCATACCGTGTTTTTCGAAGGTTTTCTTCGTTAAATTGTTTATATGATTTAAACAAAAAACACAACAGAATTAAGGTGGTGTTTGGACCATAATTCATAGGCAAGATTTTTATGCCTGGTGTCAACCTCATTTGGGAAAATGAGCAGCTAAACCCCTTTAGGGGAAGAATGATCAAAGTGGGAGTAGTTAAATCCCTTTACCATTGGTTTCAAAGGGGAATAATGATCATCTATTAGCACCTGAAAGCCAAGAGGAGAATGATAATTCATTGGCACTTCAATGTGTACATCATTTGGCACTTCAATTGGCACTTAAAGTAAGGCATATAAACATGAAAAAGACTTCATGTGTACATCATTTTACAGTCTCTTAGGGAAATATCTATCTTATTACCAATTCTCACCACTTTCTTCCAATCTGTTGGAATGCAAATCCAGTGCGTCAACTTCACTTATAGGCTGCAAATCCAACTCTATTGTAGTATTGGAATCAATAACCAATCCCTCCAAAGCTTGTCTCCCATGTATCACTCTCCTCCTTCACAACACCACTCAACCCATCTTCTGTAAAAATAGAGGGCTCATCAATCGAATAATTTAGTGCAACATAGCTAGAAAATAACTTATGAGAAATATTTTCCATAATTGAAGTAATAGGTTCTTGTACATGATCGTAACCGTCATATAATCTCTGAGTAATCCTTCTTGATTTTGATCCAGGTGGATATTGGTGGCAACCCTTCTATTCAACTTGGAACCCAACATTGTCTCTTTCAATTTTTCAGTTTCCTTAATTGTTGCATAATTTACTATTTTGGTAGTTTTTTGGGGTCCTAAACTTCCGTAGCCATTTTGAGGCCTTAAATGACATTTTTTGGGAAAACCATGAAAACATGAGTTAAGGACTCATGATTACATTCAAAAGTTGTAGTCCTCTGGTAGATATTTCTAATGAGGCATTGTGCACATCAAAAGGAGATCATACGCCAAAGTTACAACCCGTGAAGTTGATGTACCAATTTACCCAAACCAGGCCCAGATATTTCTAACGAGGTATTGTGCGCATCAAAAGGAGATTGTATGCCAAAGTTACAACTCGTGAAGTTGATGTACCTATTTACCCAAATAGGGCCCATAGTTTTGGTGCTTCATCTCCTAGGGTTAATTTTTTTGATGTTTAGGGTTTTTCATTGTTTTTCAATAACAAATAGGCCTTCGAGCCTCATTATAACACAATTCAAAGGCATGCAGCTAGCACATCTCTTCTAAGAGATAAGCTACAATCACCTAAGCTAGTTTATTTCCATTTTGTTTGTAAGCATATTTAGATATTTAATATTAATGAAATGAAGTGTTATTTTTGTTGTGTCTTTGTATTTATGGTTATATCTATGGTTTGTTGAATTCTTATTTAAGTTCAAATCAGTGGTATTAGAGCGTTCTACTCTTTATCTACTTTTCTTTGCATGTCCCCAATGAGGTTGGGATATAAGGAGTTAGGTCATAAACTGGTCGAACCTTTGCAAGACCAGCCTTGAAAATCTCAATGGCCTCCCATGGTAGAACATAATAAAGATGAGGGGCCAACAGATCCTATCAAAATATTGCTCGAAGAAGCCCACGAGTGATAGAGGAATGCGATGATGGTCAACTTTGCCAGAATCCTTTAGGGACTACCCAAAGGCGACGCACCTTCTTCCAGTAGCCACTCTGGAAGTACCACACTCTTTCAAATACAAGTTAATTTTGACATCCCCATTATTGAAGGTCAGATAGATGTGTACGTCGTAGATAAATGGTTAAATCTTAGAGAAGGATATTTTTCTATTCATGATTTTTCCAGCTGGGAAAAGATTAGTTATGCGCTTCTCAAAGTTTCCCCCCACGTCAAGGACTAGTGGGAAACCTACTGTGAGAAGAAGGATGAAAGTACACCCTCACTACTTTCAGATGCACCCACTTGGAATTCATTCCAGGATGCCATCAAGAAGAAGTACTACCCTGTTGGAAGCTATGAGGACAAATACATAAATTGGACCTACCTTAGCTAGCCCTGACTATACTAAGTGACGCAGGGCTAGGCCTGCAATACCAAGAATCTTTCCCTCATTTGTGCATATAAACATACATCTCATCATCTTCCATATTTTATACTTCAATGCCCGGCAAATGTGCCCACTACTATCATCATACTATGATTTAAAATCAGGACCCAACAATCATTACAAAAAGAAAACTTATCATCATTCAAACCAAATCAAACATTCAATGCTTTCATAAGCAATCTTAATACTTCTCATTCACATATGGCTTGATTCAAGAATGCGCCCTTAATTTTCTGATTCGACCAAAATTCAAATGCCAAATAACACAATATGGTCACTCTTCTCTCATTCTATGGCCAATGAATCCATATTGAGTTTTCTCAATAATACATGGTCTTCAGTTCAACATCTGAAATCAAATCTTTGACTTGGTAAAAATATACATGTCCCCTTTAATACTTTCCAAATTGGATTTATTAAACCAACACATTTGTGCATTTATTTCCAGCTATGGTAAATTACAATATTCTGGTTTTGTTACAGATCGAATGGCAACAACAACTGCCAGACTTTAATTTACCTTCACATTTCAGAACACGCCTTAGATTCTAGATCTCAGCATTCAATTTATGAGATTGATATTATTTCAAAAGACAATTAGTTGTAATAAACCATACCTCGGCTATGCAGCTTTAAACCAATTGCATCAATTATCATATTGACTGTAGTTTTTTCTTTATGATTCCTTCTCCTAACTGCGCCTTGGAAAGCCTTTACAGTCCATTCATGCCTTAGAATTCTGCCAATTATTCTATCTCGAATTATATACCTTGTGTCTTTAATAGGTTACGAACAAATCTGATTATATCACAGATTCTACAAACCGATTTAACCATAAAACTACTGTGAAAAACTCATACTTCCACAATCCAATTTTACTCACAGATCGACTGAATATGAATGTATACCTTTAAGTTCTTTTTCTGTTGCATAGTACCTCCTCTATCTCTGCTAGGATTTAAGTCGCTCTATTCTGTAAAATGTTAACACATTATAAGTATTAGTGCATACAATAGTTCGTTTAGATTTTCAAAAATGATTTCACCATTCCGGAAAATGAATTGCCATAGCCGTGGAATCAATCTCCTCTTGGTTGATATTTGAACCAATCCTTTCCCTGAGATGATCCATTTTTCTCCGTCCTCTGTTCAAATGTTGACTTGGGTTCTTTGCCATCCTATTTTGTTCAACGCTGTAAGTCGACCATTTCTAAGCCTACAGCATAGACTTCAATCATAATTTCAATACAACAAACACCCAATTGCTCCAATCGGTTTTTATATGCATCGATTTCTTTCAACAATTAATCCAAATTAATTACTGCAATATCCAACATTCAATGTCATTCAACCAACAGCGCCATGCACCCGTACCATAACTTGTAACTTCAGGGAAAAGCGTTGCTCTATTTCCATTCTCGTGTTGGATACAAACTAGAGATCAATTTAAAATAGCCATTCAGAAATAAGTTCACACAGTAACAATTGTTATCTAAATATCGATCTGTTTATCGCACACTTCCTTTAATCGAGTCTCCCATAGTAGATACTTCAATTCGAGCATATGCATTTAACCAGAATCCACACACAACTTTTCTTGTTATTCTTCACAAATTGGCATATCACTTTTCATAATTCACATACATAATTTACTCCAAAATCTCACTTCAGAAATCGAATATAAAGTTCCTCAATCCATCAATCAAAATATATAATACGGAGCAATATTTCATATAAACAAAATGAGGCTACTTACAAATCTGAACAAATCTGCATGTGGAACCTTCAAATTCCAACTCTGGCTCAAGAAATCTAAGTTCCTTTCTCAAAAAGGCAATCACAATTTGCCTCAACCTCCTCTACAATTGTCGCCAAATCACTTTCTCTCCCTTCAGTGGAAAGATCCATTTTCTATTCTGATCTTCCTGCTCTTGCAGCCATTCCTCTAGTACCTGCAATTGCACTTTCATCACTGAAATCTCTCTTTCCCTCACTTTTGTAGTCATCTCATCATTGTGGCATTCCACTAAACCTCTTCTTTTATCCTCCATGATTATCTTCTCCATGAGTTTCTTACTCACCACGAGTTGTACTAGCCTCTATGATAGCAATCTCTTCTGCTGCCACTTACCTCACCAAGCTCTCCTCACTCAGTCTTTTGGTAAATACTTGGTTCACTGCCTCTAGAACATTTCGAGCACTCTCTCTGCTCTCTTCAGGCTATCTCTTCAACTCACCTTCTTCTTCAGGACACTGAAATTGTCCTCCTTATTCAACCTTTAGCTGAATGCCAAGTTCACTGCCATCATCTTCTCTGCAACCATAAACTGCATTTACAAATTTCAAATCATAAAAATCATCTTACCTCCTAAGATCTTGCATGATCTTTTCCTCCCTGCAATCCTATTCACATGTGTAGTTTTCATATCAAATTTAAAACTCTTATCTTCCTTTCATCATTCATCATACAGTCAAAAATACATCTCAATTCTCATTCAGAAAATAAATATTTCAACAGAGCATTCTACCTCTGATACCAAAAATGATGCAGGGATAGGCCTCCAATACCCAGAATCTTTCCCTCATTTGTGCATATAAACATACATCTCATCATCTTCAAAATTTTATACCTCAATGCCTGGCAAACTCGCCCACTACTATCTTCATCATATGATTTAAATTCAGGACCCAACAATCATTACACAAAGAAAACTTATCATCATTCAAACCAAATCAAACATTCAATGCCTTCACAAGCTATGTTAATACTTCTCATTCACATATGGCTTGATTCAAGAATGAGCCCTTACATTTTTTATTCGACCAGAATTCAAATGCCAAATAACACATTATGGTCACTCTTCTCTCATTCTGTGGACAATCGATCCATATTTAGTTTTCTCAATAATACATGGTCTTCAGTTCAACATCTGAAATCAAATCTTTGACTTGGTAAAAATATACCTGTCCCCTTTAATACTTTCCAAATTGGATTTATTAAACCAACACATTTGTGCATTTATTTCCAGCTATGGTAAATTACAATATTTTGGTTTTCTTACACATCGAATGTCAACAACAACTGCCACACTTTAATTTACCTTCACATTTCAGAACGTGCCTTAGATTCTGGATCTCAGCATTCGATTTATGAGACTGATATTATTTCAAAAGACCATTAGTTGTAATAAACCATACCTGGGCTATGCAGCTTTAAGCCAATTGCATCAATTATCATATTGACTGTAATTTTTTCTTTATGATTCCTTCTCCTAACTGCACCTTGGAACGCCTTTACAGTCCATTCATGCCTTAGAATTCCGCCAATTCTTCTATCTCGAATTATATACCTTGTGTCTTTAATAGGTTACGAACAAATATGATTATATCACGGATTCTACAAACCGATTTAACCATAAAACTACTGTGAAAAGCTCATACTTCCGCAATCCAATTTTACTCACAGATCGACTGAATATGAATGTATACCTTTAAGTTCTTTTTCTGTTGCATAGTACCTCCTCTATCTCTGCTAGGATTGCAGTCGCTCCATTCTGTAAAATGTTAACACATTATAAGTATCAGTGCATACAATAGTTCGTTTAGATTTTCAAAAATGATTTCACCATTCCGGAAAATGAATTGCCATAGCCGTGGAATCAATCTCCTCTTGGTTGATATTCGAACCAATCCTTTCCCTGAGATGATCGATTTTTCTCCGTCCTCTCTTCAAATGTTGACTTGGGTTCTGTGCCATCCTATTTTGTTCAACGCTGTAAGTCGACCACTTCTAAGCCTGCAACATAGAATTCAATCATAATTTCAATACAGCAAACACCCAATTGCTCCAATCGGTTTTTATATGCATCGATTTCTTTCAACAATTAATCCAAATTAATTACTGCAATATCCAACATTCAATGTCATTCAACCAACAGCGCCATGCACCCGTACCATAACTTGTAACTTTAGGAAAAAGCGATTTTCTATTTCCATTCTGGTGTTGGCTACAAACTACAGATCGATTTAAAATAGCCATTCAGAAATAAGTTCACACAGTAAGAATTGTTATATAAATATCGATCTGTTTATTGCACACTTCCTTTAATCGAGTCTCCCATAGTAGATACTTCAATTCCAGCATATGCATTTAACCAAAATCCACACACAACGTTTCTTTTTAATCTTCACAAATTGGCATATCACTTTTCACAATTCACATACATAATTTACTCCAAAATGTCACTTCAGAAATCGAATATAAAGTTCCTCAATCCATCAATCAAAATATATAATACAGAGAAATATTTCATATAAACAAAATGAGGCTACTTACAAATTTATCTTTGGCCTGATATCCAACACTCATGGCCCTTTACAAATACTAAAGGCTTACAGCCTTGATGTTCAAGCCTACTCTCAATCTCAAAACCTCTCACAATCGCAATGTCTTGTTCCCTCAAAACCCCTTCCTATTTATACAATTGTAAAAAAAAAATGGTCTAATTAAATGCTCAATCCCCTTAATATCTCAACAAATCCCTAAATCTCTCAGCATCCCTAAAAGATAGATTCTCATCCCTAAAACTTAGAAACTAATTCCAACTTAGGCTCCCTCATTAATTCTAAATAATCTAGAAACTAATTTCTCTCACATTTACAATTTCTCACAACTAATTAATTAATCACTCAAAATAATATTAATATTTACATGAAATTTTAATATTTCTTCAAAACATGAAACCCCCTAGCTTAAGTAAAATACAAGCTGTTTTTCGGAGATGATGCTCCTGCATCAGACTCCCCATGTACGAAAATCCATGACCACCTGGTCATAAGTCTGGATATTTCCTCCTGGATCCCATATTTTATTTTGTAATCTTTCTTTGCTTGTCAATTGCTTTACTACTATTGTTATGTGCTGTTGTTCTCCAGGTTTCCATATCTTATACTGTAGTGCCCCACTTGCTCTGCCTTCCAACTCTGCTATAGTCTTTCTCTTGTTGTCTTTCCTTTTCCTTCTTATTGTTGTCTTTCTCTGGGATTCTTTCGTCATCAGTTTTCTGATACTTTCAATCTCTCGGTCCAATAAATCTTGTGGCTACTGATTTCTAGCTATCTGCTGAGCTAAGATGGCTTGCTCAGTTTGTACTGTCACTCGCTGACTTCTTGTTTCTATGCTTGTTTCTGTTCTGACTGCCA
>APFE030714298.1:0-17330 GCA_000404065.3 Pinus taeda
CCTACATAATTCATTTAAAGGACCAAACAAGACAAAGACTCGGAGTTCAAAGTTATCATTTGAACAAATCAAGCTAGGAAATCAAGAAGATCTGAAATATGTAAATCTTGGTATCTGTTGTTCTCCATAAGAACGATGGGTGTTTATCTACCTATTCAAACAATATTGTGATGTGTTTGCATGGATATACAATGATTTAAGGACAAATGGTACTCATATTATCGAACACATCAGTCCTATAAAAGAAGGGGTAAAACCTTTATAGAAGAAACTAAGAAAAGTTCATCCAATGCTGGAACCCCTCATCCAAAAGGAATTGAGAAATTTTTTGGATGATCAGATCATTTTTAAAGTCAGACACTCCATTTGGATTTCAAATTTGGTCCCAGTTAGAATGAATTCTGGTGAAATAAGGCTATGTGTATCTTTTTGCAATCTCAATCGGGCCTCTAATAAAGACAACTATCTAGTGCCATCCATCGAACAAAACCTCCAGAGAGTATCTAGGTCTAAGATTTTTTCGCTACTAGATGGTTTATCTCGTTATAATCAAGTGCTAGTAGTGAAACCTAATCTATTGAAAACTACCTTCATGTTCAAATGGGGAACATTTACTTTCAACAGGATTCCATTCAAACTTACGAGTGTTGGTGCCACTTTCCAAAGAGAAATGGACATTTATTTACATGGCCTTATTGGTCATACCGTAGTTGTTTATTTAGATGATGTTACTATGTTTTCAAAGAGAATATAAAATCATGTACATCATCTAAAATAGATATTTGAGAGGTGTTGAAAGTATGGGATTTCTCTTAATCCCAAGAAAAATATTTTCGGTGTGTCTAAAGGGACTCTCTTATGGCACATCATTGCAAAGAGTGGAATTAAAATTTACCTTGAGAGAGTCATATTCATTAGATAGATCCCATTTCCAGTGAATAAGAAGGCTATGTAGTCTTTCTTAGGAAAGATAAATTTCCTAAGAAATATAATCTATGATTACACTTAGATAGTTAAGACTATATAGGAGAGGATTAAGAAATATGTAACATATAAATGGGATAAATGGGAAAAGGATGCTTTCTCTCAAATAAATCAGCAAATTGTTGATGCACTTGCATCACTCAGTCCATACTATGGCAAATACTTCTCACTTTATACCTTCTCTTTGAACTTGTTGATTGCGACCGTATTGACTCAAAAGGATGTTGAGTTAAATGAGTAGCCTATTTCTTTTATGAGTTCCAGCCTAAAAGGGAAAGAATTAAGTTACCCTACCATTAATAAACAAGCATATGTTGTATACAAGGAACTTAAGTATTTCAGGCCTTATATTTTAAAAGCTCACAATATTGTATTTGTACCTCGTCCAACAGTAATAACATTGTTCGTGCAGCAGGAGCTGTGTGAGAAGAGGGAAAATTGGATGACCTCCTTACAAGAATATGATTTGGAGTTCAAACGAGTTCATACCATAAATGGTTATGGCCTTTGTAAGCTAGCAACTAAAGCAAGAGATTCTCCTAAGAAACATATTTTATGGTGGGAGTAGGAAATAGAAATTAACATGTCCCCCAATCCACGTCTATAGCGCCATGGTATGATAACATACAACAATTTATAGAGCATGCAACCTTTCCTGTGCACCTATCAAATAAATAGAATAGGGAATTCCACTTAAAATCTCTATCTTACTAATTAGTTCATGGAGGAATTTTCAGAAAGAACCACAACATTGTTTTGTTAAGATTCCTTGAGCCACAGGACACAAAGAAGGTACTCAAAGACTTTTACAATGGATAAGCATGTGGTCACTATGCGAGAGACATTATACAACATAAAGTTATGAGGGTTGGTTATTATTGGCCCATGTTATTCAAAGATGCTCACACTTATATTCACAAGTGCCTAGCTCGTCAAAGGTGCATCAACTGAGATCAGAGGTCAGTCACCCCACTACTACTAGTAGCAGTTGAGGAACCTTTCCAACATTGTGGCCTAGATGTTATTGGATAATTTTATCCTCATTCATCAAAGAAACACTCATATATTCCAACAATGACATACTATTTCACTAGGTCGTCAGAAGCAGTTCCCTTGAGAGAAGTAAATGACTAGGAAGTCATCCACTTTTTGCAACATAATATTATAACCAGGTTTGGCATTCCAACATCACTTGTCTTTGATAATTTGATTTAATTTTCATCATTTAAAATTTATGAATTAGCATTAGGAAATGGGATTGTATTAAAAAATGAATCTAATTATTACTTACGGGAAAATGGTTCGGTTGAATCGACAAATAAAAGTATTATCTACATAATCAAGAAACCCATCTTCTATGAGAAAAGGAACTAGTATAATGCATTGACCAATGCATTATGGGTTGACTGTGTAAATCCTAAGCCTTCCCTAAATACCTCGCTATCTCTGGTTTATGGTAAAGAAGTTATCTTTCTCCCGAACATGTATCTTCCAGCCTTGCAACTCTCTTAAGAGTCACAAGGTAGACCTTGCCTTTTCGTTCAGAGAAAGATAGACACTTTACTCAAACTCGAGGAAGAAAGGATCAATTTGAAAGAGATGTTTTTTGGTCACCAAAACCATGTGAAACACTGGTTTGATAAAAAATCAACACGAGAAAATATTTTTGGTGTGGGTGACCTAGTACTGAAGTGGGATAAACCACATGAAGAAAAGGGAAAACACACGAAGTTCCAGCCGTACTGGATCATACCTTTCACCATCGAATAAAGGCTCGATTATAATACACTCAAGATGAAATCCTTACACGAGAGGATTGAACCCTATTAATTTTAGGTATGTTCTATGATTAGAGCAATTTATTTCAATTTTCACAGTTACCTCCATAATGTTTCGATATTAGCAATCACATCAGCATTAAAGTAAACTACAGATGGAACATAAACATAAATCAGAGAGGACAAGCCAAGACAAGAGAACACAAGATGTCACACTAGCTAGGGACAAACCCTAATTTGGGGAAACCCTTGATCAATTCTTCTTATATGTTCTTCAATAGTTCAACAAAGAGAGAGAGAGAGATAGTACATTTACAACAAAAGTCATCACTTTGACTTATCTGGATAAGAGCATAGATCATCTCTAAGAAGATGATACATGAGATCAGTTGAAGACATATTGCTTCAAGTAATTCTCCAAGGTGATTCTGTCACCTATTATTGTGTTGCATTTTGTAATCATGCTACACCTCACCACGTTGCACCATGTTGCAACCATCATCACTATGTTGCATCTCATCACGCTTCATTAATCATGACTGTACCCATCACTGTACTACATTGTGTTCCATTGTTGCACCATGTTGCCATCCTGACCTATGTGTTGGCTGCAACTTGCTTGCTTGTTGTCCCGAGCATGCTGCTCTCCTTCGAAGACAAATTCTCTGGCTATTTTGGCAATTCTCGCTAGTTCTGGCAGTTCCAGCTGTTGCCGGTAGTTCTGGCAGTTCCAGTTGTTCACAGTAGTTCTGGTAGTCCCAACAGTTCTAGCTTTTCCGGTAGTTTTCGCTTTTCCAGCAGTTCCAGTAGTTTCAACATTTCCATCTTTTCCTGCTTTTCTGGCAGTTCCGACTTTTCCGGAATCTCCATCTTTTCCGGCAGTTCCGGATTTTCCAGTAGTTTTGGCTTTTTTGGCAGTTTTGGTAGTTTTGGCTTTTTTAGCATTTGCATCTTTTTCGGTGGTTCTGGCTTTTCTCGCAGTTCTGGCTTTTCTAACAGTTCCAGATTTTTCAGCTTTTCTGGCAGTTCCAGCATTTCTGGAAATTTCGGCTTTTTTGGAAGTTCTAGATATTTTGGAAGTTCCAGTAGCTGTGCCTTTCCCGTAGTTCCGACTTTTCTAGCAGTTCCAGCATTTCTGGCATTTCCGGCTCTTCTAGCAGTTTCATCTTTTTTAGCTTTTCCGGCTTTCTACCCTCTAGATTAGGGAAACGTTATTGCTTAGGATCTCTCCTACTACTAAAACCCAAAGACAAGTAGAGAGAGGAAGAGATCCTGATTGTGTTGAAATGAATTGAAGGCCACTTCTATTTATAGTAAAACGTTGAGCACACGTGTGGTTTATTTGGTTGCTGGTCAACATTGACGAATTGTCTTATAACGCAAATAAATTCATAACTCCTTGAATACTTATCGGAATTGGATGATATTTAGATCAATCCTACACCTCTTGATGAGTGGGATCTAAGAAAAGCATCAACTACTATAAATAAGATGACCCACATGGAGTTTGGCCCTAGTTTCCAATTTTAACACTCCCTCTCAACTAGGGAGAACTCCATCCGTTGATCCATATGTCTAACTGTACTATCTCTGCCATGAGTGCCCTGTACTACTCTGCTTTTCTCTGACCTAATGAGCTCTACTCTGCTCTACTCTGCTTTGATCTGCTGAGCTCTACTCTGCTGAACCATGAAGAAGAATTGATCGAGAATGTCTCATACCATTCTCTACTGACCCAAAGTTAGTTTCATCTAAAGAGAGTGTGTCACATCACTCTTATTGACCCAAAGTCAGTTCTATTGATCCCAGATCAATATCACAAGAGAGTGTCTCAAACCACTCATACTGATCCCAGATCAGTTTCATTGATCCCAAATCAATGTCAGAAGAGAGTCCCTCAAACCACTCATACTGATCCCAAATCAGTTTCATTGATCCCAAATCAATGTTACAAGAGAGTGTTTCAAACCACTCGTACTGATCCCATATCAGTTTCATTAATCCCAGATCAATGTCACAGGAGAGTGTCTCAAACCACTCATACTGATCCCAGATCAATGGAGGTCATCCTAGCATAGGGAGTACAGTAGATACAACGATGCATCCATCGATAGTACTATTATGGTCCCTATCCTCATTTCCCTACTGATTGATCAGATGAGAGGTATTTCCCATTAGCCCCAGATTGCATGGGTATGATGCCTTGACAGGAGAACTAATCATCCTGTCCACAGGAGAACGAATCATCTTGTCAGTGGACGCCACAGAGAACTAATCATCCTCACCCACAGGAGAACTAATCATCCTTTTCCATAGTTGCCACAAAGAACAAATCATCCTGGCCCACAGGAGAACTAATCATCCTATTCCATAGTCACCACGGAGAACAAATCATCCTGGCCCACATGAGAACTAATCATCCTGTTCCATAGTGCACCACTAGGTGAGGGTGAGTCGCCCTGTGGTCGTATGTTTCTCTAGTAAGTACCCCACGCCCCCCGAGAGCTTCCAAAGCTCAATGCATGCAACATGCAGGACCCTTATAAGAAGGTCTCTCAATGAATCCAAGTCATTCGAGAAAGACACATATTTGACCTTCCCCGGGGCTTTGACAAAATGTCTGCGACCTGTACATCAGTGTCAAGGCGATGGAGCCTCCTCACTTATTGACTTACCATATCGCAGATAAGGTAGTATCTGATGTCTATCTACTGGAGAAATCATCGAATACATGATTCCTCAATAATCAAATCCTACCTCTAGATGTCACATGGAATCATAGTGGTATTCATCATGTCTACAGAAAGCTCACTTAAGAGCTTCTGCGGCCATGCAGCTTCACACAAGAACATACTCATAGCTATGTATTCAGTCTCGGCGGTGCTTATAGCAACCGACTCCTAATTCCTGCTCATCCATGATATCAAAGTAGAATCCAAAGAGAACCAGCAATGAGAAGTGCTTTAGAGATCCTCCATACTACCTGCCCAGTCAACATTCGAATATTCATTCGGTTTCATATTTCCAGCTGTGTATCTCAATTCATGAGAGATTGTGCCCCGAAGATACCTTAGAAGATTCTTGGCACTAATCCATTGAGGCTCAACCAAATATGAGCTCACCATGCTAATTGCAAAACATATGTATGGACGAAATTTCACCAAGAACATCAACACTAATGAGTTTATGAAACTCAGAGGCATTTCCCAAATATGGTCCGACATCAATACCATATAACTTCTAAAAGTTAAGATCCTTGAGGTAGTCACAAGATTGCAGTTTATCATTCCACATCCGAGATCCAACTCCCTCTTACTTCTGCAAATGAAAGGGTTTGCACCTGTCAGAAATAGGCCGTCCTCATAAGGTGCTAGTATGAGAGGTTTGTCATCCACAACCTTCGAGTAATGGTTTGGATCGGTTTCACTCCTAGTGAATTCAACTTCATCAGACAGCTATCAATCCTCTCATACTATGCTCGGGGTGTTTTGCTTCAAGCCATAGAGGGATTTCTTCGACCTGTATACATGAGATTCCCGATCATGAATCTCAAACTCCTCGAGTTGTTCCAAACCTGTGGACTTGCTGCATGAGGCGAATGGTCCCCTTATAATATTTTTCTTCGGTACATCTCAGACATGTACCTTCATTCTTTACTGGAATTCAGACATCCCTATCAGCATTTGACTCACATTAGGTAGGGCCCCATAGCTAGACCTTCGATGTTATAGATGCAATATGTCAATTGACATGATCTCTAATTGACCATCCTGCAACTTGATACAAATTTCCAACCCTGAATCCATGAGGAAAAGAATCTTTGACAATTACATTTTTTAACACGTACCATTCCATCAATGAAAGCCACCCTGAAACCTTTGACTTCCATTTCCGAGATGGACACCAGGTTCTTCTTACGATCAGGTACATAAAACATATTTTGTAAATGAATCGAGTTACCCTTATTCAGCTAAGAGTTAACATTCCCTACACCGTTTCCGAGATAGGTGGCATCGGTCACAAGTATAATCCCATGATTGTTTCCATCTCTACCAAATTAGAGAGTGTACCCATCTATCCGATGAAGTGCCTTGAAGAGTGTAATCTATAAGTTATATTCCCAAAGAATTTGAAGGAGAGGGCCAATACAATATAACACTTCTTTATCTTATCATAGACAACATTTGATTCTCCATACCTTCGGTTCCTTTCTTTCTATGAAGAGTCGGCCATTTCCTTGATGACTTTCATTTCTTGTGATTCTTTTAATCATTGAAGATGTCCCTGGGATGATTGTTATCATCATCAAGTGATGTGTCCCTGCCATTCAAACACTCCTTCACATAATGGTCGAACGAGTTATCTGCCTTTCCTTCCACCCTGAGATCTGGTCTTCCAATGAAGTTATCTTTAGGTAGGCCATATTCCGTTGTGCAATTATGATAATATTATCTGCTTCGACTTCAACCTTGGTGAATTTGAAGAGGGATGAGGAATCCATTGACACTTTTGTCCTTTCCCACCTGTCTTTGGTGATTTCTCTTTCACTCTTGCTTGGGCATTGTCTTCACCTCACCTGTAATACCATGTTAATTTTAGGTATGTTCTATGCTTAGAGCAATTTATTTAAATTTCCACAGTTAGCTCCGTATCCGTTCAAGATTAGCCATCACATCAACATTAAAGTAAATTTCAAATAGAACATAAACATAAATCGTAGAAGATAAGCCAAGACAAGAGGACACAAGATGTGGCGCTAGCCAGGGACAAACCCCAATGTGGGGAAACACTTGATCAATTCTTCTTATATGTTCTTCAATAGTTCAACAGAGAGAGAGAGAGTACGTTTACAACAAAATTCAACACTTTGACTTATCTAGATAAGAGAATAGATCATCTCTAAGAAGATGATACCTGAGATTAGTTGAGGACATGTTGCTTCAAGTAATTCTCCAAGGTGACTCCTTCACCTATAATTATGCTGCATTTTGTCATCATGCTGCACCTCACCATGCTGCACCATGTTGCACCCATCATCACTATGTTGCATCTCATCGCACTTCATTAATCATGACTGTACCCATCACTATATTGCATTATCTGCCATTGTTGCACCATGTTGCCATCCTGACCTATGTGTTGGTTGCACCTTGCTTTCTTGTTATCCCTTTCATGCTTGTTGTCCCTAGCATGCTTGTTGTCCTTAACATGCTTGTTGTTGCATGCTAGTTTTCCCTTGCATGCTAGCTGTAGCATTGCATGCTTGGTTTATTTTCTGCTAAGTACCATGCAACTATCTCAATGTTAGTTAGTTGTCTTTTGCATGCTAATCTTCTTCGAATACATATGCTCTGACTATTTCGGTAGTTCCTAGCAGTTCTAGCAGTTCGAGTTGTTGCTGGTAGATCTTGTAGTTCCGGTTGTTCCCGACAGTTCTGGTAGTCCCGACATTTCTGGCTTTTCCAGTAATTCCAGCTTTTTCATCTTTTCTGGATTTTCCGACAATTTCGGATTTTCCAGAAGTTCCAGCTTTTCTGGCAGTTCTAGCTTGTCTGACAGTTCCAGCTTTCCTGACAATTCTGGCTTTTCTGGCATTTTTGGCTTTTTCGGCAGTTCCAGCTTTTTTAGCCTTTCTAGCTTTCTGCCCTCTGGATCAGGGCAATGTCATTCCTTAGGATCTCTCCTCCTACTAAAACCCAAAGACAAGTAGAGAGAGGAAGAGATCCCAAGTGTGCTGAAATTTCTTGAAGGCCAACTCTATTTATACTAAAACGTTGAGCGCATGTGGGGTTTATTTGGTTGTTGGCTCAACTTGACGAATTGCCTTATAATGAAAATAAATTCATAACTCCATGAATACTTATCAGAATCGGATGATCTTTAGATCAATCCTACACCTCTCAATAAGAAGGATCCAAGAAAAATATCAATTGCCATTAATAAGATGACCCACATGGATTTTGGCCATAGTTGTCATTTTTAACAAACCCCTTTCTGTAAATGGATGACATTTGAAGCATTTTTTTAAATAGCAGCTACATGTTTCTCTTTTCGTATAGTTGTAAGTGTATTGTGTTAGTCATGTCGCGTCTTGTCGTGTTTCTTGGTTATTATACATAAATAAGACCCTCGTGTAAAAGTGCATGGCTTGAAATGACTTTATGGTGTAATAAAATAGAAGTGTGACAACCACAATGCTTGGGTTTTTTCGTTCTCCTTCTTTCTTTGGGAAAATTCCATAGGTTGAGCTAAGTCCAGATGGAAAATATGACTCATCCAAAAGGATAACCTTGAGGGAACCTATTAGATCCATGCTTATGATAGTATATAAACTACTCAACTCGGTGTAAATCTACTTGTGTATGAACGCTTCTCCAATCTAGTATATAAGGGATAAGGGGAAAATTTAAAGCAAGAAAAGCAATATCAAAGGTCTATAATACTTCTCTGAATGGGAAATATCATGTACTCTCAATAAGTCAATATCCCTCTTCTTCCCATTGAAAATAATAAGTTTCGATGCATAGTCCTATTAAATACATAAATAAAGGGTGAAAGAAGAGAAAGGCTTCCTGCGTAGGGAGGTGAAGCAAGCAACTTTTCTAGGGTATTTTCCAGGCTCGCTGGTAGCAAAGAAATATTCGTAATGCTAAAGTGACTTCGTCGGGGTACTATCCAGGCCTGTTGGCAGTGTAGAAGCACGAGAGATGAAAACTCATACTATGAATATCAGGAACTCATCGCGCATATTACCCTTTCCTGGATTGAAACAATTGTGATACGATGTATCTTTTGTGTGTTAAACCAAGTAGAAGAAAGTGAGATGTTATGTATATAACCAAGTCGAAAGGGGGGAATCAAGGAAATCAATACTTCCTAAAGGTTTGACCCTTTAACCGGAATATATTCCTATACAAAGAAGTTGAAGGTTGCCCATTGTGTCACCAAGTGTTGTCACTACTACAACACCCTCCAAACATTTCACTACATTCAAATTTTGGAGCCTACTATCACATTCATATCGAGTGTCACATTGATCTTCAAGTGTTTTATCATGCTATTCTATGTGTTTCAAGTGTTGTTGCATGTTCTCAACTGTCATCGCATTGATTAGAACATCTTTAAGTGTATTTCATGATTGTAACATATTTGTGATTATAAAACGACACATTTTGGTCGCAATCGCACATACTTCACTCGTTGTACTTGGGAAATGCATGAAAAGTGGAATTTTAATGTACACTTATCATTGTTCAAGGTTGTATGAGTTCTCTCGATGATTTGGTATGTGTCGCATATGGTTTTATGTCCAAACTCATTATGTTCACACATCATCCTATATCCCAGACTTAGACAAATTTTAGTTGCAAAATGAGCCCACCGAGGTTAGGAGCGCAAAAGCACACTCTCAAGCCTTGAGCAGAAATCCTTCGTTGTTTAGAAGTGTTTCATGCACCCTCAAAGAGATAAAATTACACTCCTTAATCCCTTTCCCCTTCCTCTTTCTAAATTACGCCCTTCAAGAAACTAAGTCTTCCTTTGAGCGCACTCCTTTGACTCAAAGAAGTGTGCCCTCCTTGAGTGCATGAGCACACTCTGAAGGCCTCAAATCCAACCCTTTAGCCTTCCACAATATTCCATGCACCCTCTTGACCCTTGGAGTTCATGAACGCACTCCAAAGGAATTAAACTTCACCCTTCAACCTTCATACTTGTGCCATGTGCCCTCCTAAGCCTCGTGAGCACATGAGCACACCTTGAAGGCTTGAATCCTCTATCCTTTAGCCTTTATGAGCGTGCATTGATCCCTCCTTCTCTGCCTTAAGTGCACAGTTCACCTGGGAAGTATGAAGCCTTTCCCTTTGTCCTTTGGACTTGAACCCTGTGCCCTCCTTCTTTCCGTTGAGCGCACAGTGCACTTGGGAAGTTCGAAGCCTTTCCCTTCGTCCTTCATACTTAAATTTTATTTTTATAGGAAGGGTATGAGAATTTTTATTGTTTCCATATTTTCCTTTGTTATTTTTTGTTTGATTGGAATAATTTCAAATTATTAATTAACTTTAAATTATTTAGAGAATGAAAATTCACATTTTAGATTGAATTTAATGTGTATTCACATTTTTATTAATATAATTTTCGATTAATTTTATACATGAATTTTATAACTTGTATATTTTTATATCTAACAACTTACTTTCAAATAAATTTGTCTATTAAATGAGGTTTAATTTTTAGTTCATATTTTTAATTTACTTTGTATCCTCTTGTGAATTATTATTTTTATAAAAAAAGTGTCACTATGTGTTTAAATTTTCTCTTCGCTGTATGATTTTATTACTTCTCTTATCTCTTTATGTGTTTAATGATCTCATAGATCAATTATTAAAATTCTAAGTTTTTTTTTAATTTTGTGGTCATTTGATTTTAGTTGGTTCTTTCACTTATTAAATATGTAAACATAATATTTCTATATCAAAAACTATTTTTGAAACAATTTACTAGTCTAATCTTTAGTTTTAAATGTTAAATAATAATGTCACATTACAATAGGTTTTGGATCACTATTTCATCTTCCACAAATCCTTATCTATCCTCCCCACCACTTAAAACCCACAAATTAATAATAATAATATATTTAAGGTCATGGGCAATCTAGACACCAAATTGGTCTATGAGACTCCCTTGTTTGTGGAAAAGGGGACCCACTTCCTCAATTATTTAATTTTGAAAGTATACACAGGCTTAGATACTCTACCTCCCTCTAGGAAACACATGCTCTCAACGATTAGGCCCACTCAAAACAAAATCATACAAAGTCAACTTAAAGGCATTTGCTACAACTGTGATAAGAAATATTTTCTTTGACATAAATGTAAGAAGAAAAACTCTTTAAGGTAATTTCAAAGGACATTTCATATTATTATTGTAGTTATATATTCAATGAATATCAATTCATATATTTGATACATTCCCCCATATGCTCTACAATATTTGGAAGCTTAGATATCCCTTTATGTCTTGAATTGTATTTCTATTCCCCAAATCCTCATATTGGTCGAGTACAACAATCAACCAAAATTTGTCCTCTAAGTTGATTGTGGCAACATCCATAGCTTCATGTATCATTATGTGTAGCCCAAGAAAAACACCACTATATCCATGTTGTTCACAACCTTCAAATCATTATTACTATTGGAGGTTATACAAAATGTAGTGGTCATTGTGAAAATGTGAGACTCCTAATGGGTGTTATTCCTTGAAAACCCACATGTTTTCTATTGAAATGTGTGGTTGAGATATTATCTTTGGTGATAAATGGTTAGGGACTTTAATTCCTTATCACCATGGATTTCCATTATCTATACATGAGGGGATCATGATTAATTTATTTAACTCAACACATATAGCCTCTCACTTATCCTATGCCTATTTCACCATTTGTTTTCCAAAAAAAAACAAATAGAAAATATGGTTCAATAATTTCTAGTCATTTCCATCATTTTCCCAATACTAAGCTTCCTTATTCACTTGCTATCATGTTCCTCAAGGTATAACACACATGTAATATTCATCCTAACTTTTGATTTCTCAAAAATCTAAAACTCCAAGTGAAGCTCCTCATTCTAGTCATTGATATCCATTTGAATGAGTTCAAGGGTGCTTAATTCTTTAGAGAAGTTAGCCTCTACTCGATCTATCATCAAATTTGCATGAATCAGGTAGATATTACTAAAATTATTTTTCACATTCACTAAGGACATTACAAAATCTTGGTGATTCCCTTTATCCTTTTCCATGTGCATTCCTTGTTCCAACATCTAATAAACATCACAAGATGAGGATTATGTTTTACAACTACTTTAGTATCTCTATTTATATGAATTGGAATATTTAGGCCATATTGTTAGTGATGAATGTGTGAGTGTGAACCTAAAGAAAATTGAAGCAATGAAGGAATGGAATTACTCTAAAACTCTTAAAATTTTAAGATGTTTTCTTCATCTCACTAGTTATTATAGAAATTTTATAAGGAAATGTGATAATATTGTAACTCCACCCACACCCTTGATTAAAAAAATGCTTTGAGACAAAATGATGTGGAAAACTTGAAGAATTCCATCTATGTTCGTAATACGCTTTCTAATCTACTTCACTAAAACTTGTGTTGGAAGCTGGTGGAGCAGGTAAAGTCATTAGATCAATACTCAACAAAGAGGATCAAAGTGGGATGACCATTGGATTTCACCAACAAACAAATATTTAAGAGGAACTTGGGAAAATCATTTATGTAAAGGAGATAATGGCTATATTGCATGTTATGGATATCTGGTTTCTATTCCTACTAGGGAAACAATTATACACTAAAACCAATAATAGTGGCTTGAAGTACTCCCGAGAGCAAAGGATTTTTTCCCCATGAAATAAAAATGAGTCACCAAAATTTTTGTATATAAATATGAGATAATTTATATGAAAGGAAAGGAGAATATAGTCGTATATTCTCTCTCATGGATGTATAAAGAGGAAGAGTATCCCTTTTCACTCTCCTTCATAGTAGCAAATTGGTTGATTAACAACTGCAACAAATAGTTTATATATATTAATATTATTAGCATTGTTCTAACAAGTTTTAATGGAACTACACTTGGAATAATGAAGAGCTTCCCTATAAATGGAATTTCTACATTTAAATCATGGGTGTTATGTCAACTACATGCCTCTCACATAGAATTTCATTCAAGGCTCCATAAAGCACATGAAAGGGTCAAATATTCATTACTTTGGCAAGAAACTAATGAAATATACACCTATGTGGTAGAATCTATATGTGAATAATAAGTTTACCAAAATATTCATAAATTTCAGTAAAGGGCCTTATACAACATGTCTCTTAATACTAGAATCCACCCAACGAAAGAAACTAATTGTTCACCAAACCACTCCAACTAAGACATTTATCATTCAACATATTTTTTTTAATAATAATGTATTTACTTATTAAACTATTATGCACTTTATAATAACACATATCTATTAAATATACCTTTTTAATTTTTTTAGTATTTTTAAATAAAATGTGTCATAATAAAAATTCATATCAATTAGACAACATTATAACTTTCAACAAAATTCATATTCAACATAATTTTTTCAACAACAATTTATTTACTTATTAAATTACTCTAGAATTTATAGTAAGATATCTACTAATGTTATCTTTTTTATTTTTTAATCTTCACTACTTTACTCTTTAGATGTACATAATATTTTATTCCTGTCATGTAATGTCAGGAAATTTTTTCCTTTACAAAACAAAATTCCCATTAATAACTCGAGCCTTAAATCAAATTGAATTTATAACAAGGAGGGTTTCAAGGCAGCAAGTTCCTACCTTGAGCGGGGTTGACAGGGTGAAGTGTGTGAACTTTGAAACATATGTTCTATTGCAGTTGTTTACCTTAACATTTTCTCAATTAAATAAGGATATCTAATGACAACACTTTTGATTCTATTTCAATTATTATAGCAATTCTTTTTGAGTTTCAATGTAGCCTCTGAATCATCCCTCGGAACAAGGACATATCATAACACTTATTTATACCAAGTATTTATGAGTTGTAACGTAGCACTCATTTATAACAAGTCTCTGTGAGTTGTAACATAGCATCTAAATCATCCCTGGGAACAAAGGCATATCAAAACACTCATAAGGAGTAACAACCTAATTACCAGGAAAAGAAAGGGATATGGGAACACCATCACTACACCTTACTTTAGTAGCTTACATTGTCTATGGGCCTTTATTTGCATGAATATAAGTAGATTTCTTGTCGAGAGATCGATCTTTTCTGTATGAAAATAAATTCGATAGCCATAGTAAGGAGATTTTGTTTCCCAAGAAGAAGCTACAGTTTAATCCATTTCTTAGATTTTCCAATTGATTTGTTTGATTCAGTTAATCAATTAGTAGAGGCTATGGTAGCATTCCATAGTGAAGTTCCATAACCCATTAAATTTTACCTAGTGTCAGTGCCAACAAATATAGATTCAGTTGGTTGATATGATAAGGTGCATGTTGGAACGTTATTCATATCTCTATGTACACACTCATAATATTCCCTTGTGAATTTCTTGTGAATGCAGGACTACCCAATTTCAAATTTGGCCTATATATTTTAGTTAGTATGGAAACTGATAAATATCGTGGAAGCATGTATTAGTGGTGTGACCTCTATAGTTCTCTCAATTCCACATTTCTATATATATATATCCTTCAAAGTGTTCACCTAATTATATTTATTTGTTGCTGACACCTTGTGCATATGTTCATATATATCCCTGAAGGTTAAATGACGCATGGATACATAGACAATATAGTAGGACTTCCCATGAATTCACACATGTAAGTTTCCCTATTCTATTTCTTAGAGCCAAGACAATAAAATACATGAAGTTCATGAGAATTAGATATTCGAAAGCAAAATGCAGTGCCATTAGAGATGAAATTGCAAGAAGTGGATAGAATCCTCTCATTATCTTTAGAATTCTTTGTCCCTCCCAAAGTGTACATTGAAGCTATATCCTTAATAAAAGCATCTAAAGTCATTCATTACAATAGTTATATTCAGCACTGCATTTGAGAATGCATCTTCTTTGGCTATGACATTTTTTGGGTCCCTATAATACTAGTGATTACCCCATTACTATTGTAGTTGCATCCCTTATTAATATTGTTGTGCCCCTATTGTCCCCATATTATTGTTATTGTTCCCCATAGAATCCCTCTATTGTTATTTTTGTGGCTTTATATTATTATTGTTAGGTCGGCTGGGTTATATTGTGACTCCTTAGACTCCTATATATAGAAACGAGGTTTTGTCATTTGAATCATCCAAGAATTGTTCATTTTGTAATGTAAAGGAGGTTGCCCCCTTGAAAAGGCTGAATTTTAAGGCGTTGATCTATCTTTTCTATCTTTTTCTTGAGCTGGTTTCATAACATTTCTTATCAAAGGTTTGGATTCTAGGGTTTAGGTGCTCCAAACAGGTCATCGTGGCATTTTCTCTATAATTTTTTTGTCCATGACGTTTCAGAAGCTAAAAAAAAAACCATTTGAGAAGACATCACACTGAAGCTCGGGTCCAAATTTCAGAGCTTTTCGCACTATATTTGTGGAGGTATGATCTGTGGAAGTTGGTCTTTTTGCAGACTCCTGAATTACATTCCAAACAGGTGACCTGGGGAAAATTGTCATAACTTTCTCTCTGAGCATCAGATTGAAATTTCGTCAGAAGGTATAGAAATAGGATGGAATTTAGATTCTTGTATATATTTTTCAGATCCAAAGGTCGAAACAATGACTTGTGGCATGTCGTACAAGTTTGCTCTACTGAACTAGTCTATAATCAGGTCACTGTGGGAGATTTCACATAACTCTTCCTTGGAGAATCCAATTTGGATTAGAGTAGTGGCATTGGAAATAGGACACATAGGGCTATGGCAAGTCAGAATTATAGAACTGGATGATTTGAATGTACAGAGATACATCAGAGGTAATATCGAGCTCCTACAAAGTGAAAAAAGGTGTGTAGATCCTTTTAAATTTTTGCTTAAGATTATTTTGAAATTTATTTTGAAGGAATTCAAAGGGCATAGTAGAGCATTATTATCGGTAACATGAAAGCTCTAGCATGACTCATGAAGAAGAGTAATAAATGCTACATGATATATCAAAATTACAAGAACAAGTGCAACAAATGTCACTCTCACAAAATCTAATAGAAGCCAAGATAAAGGGTGTGGAAACTAAGATGGACGATTTGAAGATAGATTTGAAGAGAGACATGACAGATTTGAAGATAGATTTCAAAAAATTTCTACAAGAAATACTTACTAATGGTGAAAAGGCAATAAAGGAAACTCATGATGCAAACAAAAGAAATGTTAATCATGATATCATAGAATCTAATGTAGGATTGAAGACGCACCATATTCCAAAAATCGATATGAGAAAGTTTGATGGCAAGGATCCCACAACATGGATATTACATATGGAGAAACTTTTCGATCTCAATAATGTGAAAAACACATAGAAGGGACGTATTCCAACTTTATATTAGGAACCAAATTAGTTTGTATGTTATCAATGGCTTTGCTCTCATAAACAGTTTATCACTTGGGAAATTTTAATGGAAGAATTGATAGCACATTATGAGGATATAAAAAGCAACACTTTTTTTAGCCAATTAATAAGTCTCAAACAAAAGGGTTCAATAATGGAGCACATTGAGGAGTTCCAAAAATTGAACATAAGGGGAAAAATATTCCATAGGAGCATAGGATTGATGTGTTCATAGGGTCTTTAAAGGATAATATCCAACATGATGTTCACCTTTGGGAACCTGATTCATTAGACAAGGCATTCAGGTTGGCAAGAAAAATGGAAAGCAAAATTATGGCAACCAGGAAGCATACCACTCACAACTATAAAGACGGAAGTGTTGTTGCCCCTAGTCTTCCACAACCTATAAGGTTGACACCACAATAATTGGAAGAAAAAAGAGAAAA
>APFE030714298.1:23228-50168 GCA_000404065.3 Pinus taeda
CCCTATGTCCAAAAGAGTGAAATTGAACGTATGGTTGCAGAAATGATAGAGGCTGGTATAATCCAACTAAGTCAAAGTTCTTTCTCTGCTCCAGTAGTATTGGTGCACAAGAAGGATGGATCATGGCGCATGTGTCCGGATTATAGGGAGCTCAACAAGCTCACTATTAAAGATAAGTTTCCCATTCCTGTCGTTGATGAATTATTGGATGAATTGCATGGATCCATTTACTTCACCAAGTTGGATCTTCGTTCAGGATATCATCAAATCAAAATGAAGACTGAAGACATTTAGAAAATAGCATTTAGAACTCATGAGGGTCATTATGAATTTTTGGTCATGCCTTTTGGCCTTACCAATGCACCTTCAACAATTCAAGGTTTGATGAATTCCATTTTCAAACCATTCCTTAGAAAATTTGTGTTAGTATTTTTTGATGATATACTAATCTACAACAAGTCTTGGAAGGATCATGTTGAACATGTTGACAGGTGCTACAACTATTGGAGGAGAAACAATTATATGCAAAAAGATCCAAATGTTTCTTTGAAGTCCAGGAGGTGGAATATTTGGGTCATATTGTATCTCATCAAGGAGTTAAGGTAGACCCTAGCAAAATTAAAGCCATTAAGGCATGGAAAATTCCCACATCCATAAAGCATCTGTGAGGATTTCTTGGGTTGACGGGGTATTATCGCAAGTTTGTTAAGAATTATGGGAGAATAGCAGCACCTCTAACAACATTATTGAAGAAAGATGCATTTTTCATGGACTCTAGAAGCAACAAAGGCCTTCGAACATTTTAAAGAGGCAATGTGCCAAGCACCGGTCTTAGCTACACCGGACTTCACAAAAACCTTTATTGTGGAATGTGATGCTTGAGGAAATGGAATTGGTGCTCTTTTAATGCAAGATGAAAGACCCATTGCTTTTGAAAGTCATCCAATCAAGGTAAAGTTTTTACACAAAGTTATTTATGAGAAGGAAATGTTGGCAACACTCCATGCACTTAAGGAATGGCAGCCCTACCTAATGGGAAGACACTTCAAGGTAAAAACAGATCATGATAGCCTTAAATACTTTTTAGAATAAAGATTATCCTCTGAAGAGCAACAAAAGTGGGTCACAAAGATGTTGGGTTATGACTTTGAAATCATCTACAAAAAAGGGAAGCAAAATGTGGTAGCAAATGCACTCTCAAGAAAGGATGAGGATGTGGAAGCATTATTGTGCGCCATTTCTATTATCCAACCAGATTGGATAAACCAAGAAAGAGAGGAATGGAAGAATGGCGAAGAAGTTTGGGCACTTATTTGAAAGTTACCACAGGATTCCAGTACGTCTGATACATTTAGCTGGCAAAATAATTTATTATGGTACAAATATTGCTTATACCTCTGTAAGAATTCCCACCTAAAACAAAAGATTCTTATGGAATTGCACACTTCTCCGTTAGGAGGGCACTCAAGATTTTTAGAAACTTACCACAGGGTTAAGAAGGATTTTTTTTGGGATGGACTTAAGTCAGATATTCAAAAGTTTGTGGCGGAATGTCTGGTTTTCCAACAAAATAAAGTTGAAACAATTAAGACAACAGGTCTATTACAACCTTTATCCATTCCAAGCCAACGTTGGGAGGAGGTTTCAATGGATTTTATCACAGGTTTACCCAGGTCTGAGGGAAAGAGTGTCATCATGGTGGTAGTTGACAGACTTAGCAAGTATGCACAATTTTTTTCATTATCACATCCATGTAAAGCCAGTACAGTTTCTACTGCATTTATGGAAACATTTCAAAAGCTACATGGAAACCCAAAGATTATTGTGAGTGACAGAGACCCCAGTTTCATTGGACATTTTTAGAGATAATTATTTTCTTGTATTGGTACTCAGTTAGCTCATATCTCATCTTATCATCCTCAATCTGATGGGAAAATTGAGATAGCAAACAAATGTTTGGAAGGATATCTTCGCTGCTTTGTATCTGATAAACAAACACAATGGGTCAAATGGTTGTCTCTCGTTGAATGGTGGTATAACACTTCCTTCCATACAAAAACAAAAATGACCCCATTTATGGCACTTTATGAATATCAGCCACCATCCATCAAATCATATTTAAGAAAAAATTCTAAAGTTCAAGCAGTAGAACATCACATCGAACATCAACAACAAGTCCTCCAAATCTTAAAGGATAACCTTGTGTTGGTATAGAATAGAATGAAACAACAGGAAGATCAACATTGCAATGAAAGAAGTTTTGATGTAGGTGATTGGGTATTCCTACGACTACAACCATATAAGCAAATGTATCTCAAGCAAGCTAAGAAGGATAATAAATTATCACCAAAGTATTATGGTTCGTAGAAGGTGTTGCAAAAGATTGGTACTATGGCATACAAATTGGAGCTTCCTGCAACTTCTTGATTGCACCGAGTTTTCCATGTTTCATGTTTAAAGAAGGTTATAAGTGAAAAGCTCCCAGTTCAAACAATATTGCCAAAACTTGACGAGGAAGGAAAAATAATATTGGAACCAGAAGTAGTCAGAGAAACAAGAACTCAACAACTACGAAATTGATCAATTTCGGAGAATCTTATCAAGTGGAAGAACTTATCTGCTAAAGATTCCACGTGCGAGGATGAAAAATTTATACAGAAGCATCCAAAACTACTCAAGCGTTGAGGACAACACTTTTTTGAAGGAGAGGGGCATGTTGGGTCGCTATAATACTAGTGATCACCCCATTACTATTGTAGTTGCATCCCTTATGAATATTGTTGTGCCCCTATTGTCCCCATATTATTATTACTGTGCCCCATAGAATCCCTCTATTGTTATTTTTGTGGCTTTATATTATTATTTTTAGGTCGGCTAGGTTATATTGTGACTCCTTACACTCCTATATATAGAAAGGAGGTCTTGTCAGTTGAATCATCCAAGAATTGTTCATTTATGTAATGTAAAGGAGGTTGCCCCCTTGAGGAGGCTGAATTTTAAGGCATTGATCTATATTTTCTATATTTTCTTGAGCTGGTTTCATAACAACATTGGAGAGTGGATACTTCTTTTAGCATTGAACCAAATAGCTAAGGGTATTCAACTTTTAAGAAATGGCATGGAACTGATGCTACTCTTTCCACATTAGCATAATAGCTATTTTCATTTTTAAATGAATTTAACAAAACTATTCATCAATACCCTAACAACACCACTAACCTATGGATGAGACCATTGTTACGAAAGAATAACTGATATTCTGTGGTTGGAGGTAGGTCCCTATCTCAATAAGATTGACTCTAAGGATGTGAAACAATGTTGAAGATCAAGAGATTGAGTTTCAAGAACACATTCTCTTGATCAAAGTCGTCCTCCTCCCTCTTCCTGTTCACTCATTCAATAGGAGGTGGTCTCTATTCCTCTAATGCATGTTCCTGGTCCTTCCTATAGAGAAACCTCCTGTGTTCTAATAGTAGAGAGCATTGGTCATCGTTAACTTAATGGTTCTTTTCATCATCTTCAATAAATTCCAAGAGCTTGATCAATCAAGAGGAAGATCTATGTATCGAGAGGACATATATCGATCCCTTGTGATTGCAAGAAGTGGACACAAAGTGATCTCATAATGCACTATCAGAGATGCAATTGCAAACAATTGACATTAGTAATTGTTAAGAATAATTCTAGCATTAACCATGAAGTCACACATGTAAACTATCCTATTTCAGATATTCAAGACAACAAAATATGGAATGTAACAAATGAATGAAATGGAATTTCCCTTTACCCCAACATTTTTCACATAAAAAACAATTATTGCCAAATGCCAAAGGTTCTGTAGATGGTTCTCGAAATTCATTGGCAGTGTGATGTCATGTTCATGCCACAACCTTGGCCAGGTAAAGAATTTTGTCTCTAGTTGGTTAAGTAGCTATTGCATATTTTTTTTTTGAATATTTACAGAGGTTAATCAGTTCTCACTTGTTAATTTACTATGTTTCACTAGAAGTTTTCTTAGTCGCTCGAGATTGAAAGCTCTGTGCCTTCTTCTCAAAATCCAATCAAGGGTTTTGCATTGGCACTACATCCGGCCTCTGGGTATGTCGTTTTACTTTAGGAATTTCCCTAGTCTATAGCTATAGCTCTTGAGGGTTACTCTATTCTTACGTCGTTCTTCTGGCTAGGTAGTTTGTGGTTTATGTTATTGATGTAAGTAGTTATCCAGGCTCCATTATGAAGACCATGTTATTGCGTCTCTTATGTGCTTCATCTAGAAAAGTACCTTGACCTACTTCTTAGGTTCTGGGTTCATGGCCATTATTTTATTGTATTTTGAAGCTCTACAGATCAACTTAGTTGTAATTTTGAATTTCATATTTTTTTTCCATCGAGACCTCTTTACCGAAAGAGGGTTTGTAATATTTCTAAGAATATATATATATATTGTTTTTTTTTATGGCAAAATATATTGTGTCAACGATTTAAAGGTTGTTAATTTAATCCTCAAATAGACTCTGTAATTCCTTCCTAGAGAGGTTTATTTATTTTTATGCATTAACTCGATTCATTGTTTCACACTGTGCTTGTCTTTATCTATCTTTTCGTTTGAGATTTACTATGGAATCCACCTACAAATCTAGCTATGGATACTATCTTCATATTTCTTGTCTTGTGTATAAAGATGTATCCCTTCTAGCAAGGTTTTAGTTTCATGTCCTGAATCATTCGAATGAGGAATGTGATATAAATTATTCATAAGGATTTATCGACTCAGTTTATATTTCTCTTATTTAGCTAATCTCTTTCTTTTTAATTAGTTATGAATCTTGCGGATGATTTCAGAACTCTTTCTTCATTATAGTTAAATTCTTCTTATTTTTCTCACTTCAACTCCTTAGTATATATCACAAATCCCTTATCGTTATACTATAAGGTATAATAGTAGAAAAAATTCATATGATAACATAGAAACATAGATACACATATATTGGTCCTGTTTCCTTTCCTTGGGAAGGTAGCTTTTCCTATTTTATATCATTTACTGATGTAGCTCTGGCTACTTGTGGTTTTGATTTTTAATACTTGTCTAGGTTGTTGACCACACAATAAACCCCTAAGTTATGCCCCTATGTTAAAAAATTTCGTCGGTTTCAGTAATAAAATTTTCTGATTCTTTTTTTTTTTTGGATATAGATCTTCTCATCACTGTATATTTTCTAGTGGTCGTTGTTAGCCCCTGGGGTGCAGTGCTGCTATTTTTAGTAGAAATGTCCCCTATGTCAACTCCAATAGCCACATCTCCTCTGTTCTGTTTTGGCCATAAGCTAGACTTCAAAATTTTACTCTTGCATATATAATTGCATTAGGTCCCGATCCAAATGGATCTAGATATGCTCTCTAAGTCATCAAAAGCTAGTAAAATCATGCCAAAGATCAAAACCATCGTAGGAGAAGAACCGTTAGAATGGAAAAAAAACACTATCGGGAGGCAAAAACCCAAGGAAACATTGAAGAAATTGAGTATAGTAGCTCTGAATAGTGAAATGCATAGCAGTCATCAAATGTGGCTAATCAATGGTCTAGATTTTATCAACGGGTCACAATCAGTGGTGGCAATCAGTGGATTGAGGGCGAACCATATGAAACTTGTGATGGCGACTGGCGGAGTCAAGTAGGATTGTCGATCAAGTATGCAGATCGATGGCCCATGTTTTATAGCAGGATCGCTATAGGAGAACACTATAGAGCACTCACCATGGGCCTGGGGCATGAGTGATATGCGATTGTGATCAATCACATCGGCAAATCGCAATCGGGGAAACATTATGGAGAGGGGCCTTTATACATGTATATGTGCAATGCAATTAGTCGGACCTGATGGATATATAGGCATTATTTCATATATTTTCGGATCTATCAAAAGGCATTTGTTAATGTATTTTTACATATTTTTTTATTTAACAAAATATAAAGGGATAGCACCGATGCGATAAAACCTAAACCCGAAGGGGTTTGCGAATGAAAATAAATAATATTTCAGATCCGTTGAAGCCATTTTTTCAGGTTTTCTAGTGTTTTTTAACATATTTCAAAATATGAAAGGAAACCTTGGAAACAAAGCTGAAGCAACTTGTGATAGTGATTAAGGGTGGACTCGATAAAGGAATATACCATATTTGAGGGCTTTTGAAGTCCGAAATGAACTATGTTTTGGTGGAATTTCACATTATTTCATCATTTCTCCGTGTTAATAGAAAGTAGCCATTTAAAGGATTTCAAACACCCGATGCACTCATCCGGACAGAGGCCGAGAGATAGAGACTAGAGGGATAAAAAGCCACACCACGAAACATCAAAAACCAATAGAAGTGATCATGGAGCATCGCTAGCATGAGCGAGCTCCCTCACAGCGCAAGAAATTACAAGAATGTGATTACTCTACTATTAAAAAAGAAACCTCCAAGCTCATGTGTGTCTAGTCATGGTATCAAGTCGTTGAAAAGGCAGAGAGGATAGATTAAGACACTTCAAGCCTTCGAGAGCCCAGTAGCATTGTAAAAAATCCTATAAATGGCTGAAAGTTAGAAGTATGAGGGGTTCAACTTTTGGAGACTGTGGATACTATGCTACTCTGGCTTCTCATCTTCATTTCAGCAATATAAGCTTCTTTTGTTGTTACATGTTCAATTCCCATTTTCTCTTATGTTCTAAGCTTGCACTTGAATAGGTTATTCATGTTTTCTTTTGTGTCTAATGCTTGATAATTTTCATCTTATCTCTGCATTGATAAATTAGATTTGCAAGCTTCATTTACTTCCTTTAGCTAGCCATTCATATGTGTTTATGTATGCAATTGCTGGTACAGTCAATATTATCCATCTATCCATTGAATCTACAAACTATTGAGGATTAGTGATCTAAAGCCTTGTAAAGTTGAGGGTGTTCATGCATGTCTTGAGTGAAAATAGAGTTGAAACAATCATCTGATTTGATCCAAACCATCATCCATTCCAATAGTTCAGTGAAAAATATTGAAGATTTATATGTTACCAGGCATCTCTCAGCTACATCCTAGGAGAGCTTCCTACAGTGATAACATAATTGGGGCCATTGCGGGGGAGAGGAGACTAAAGCTCAACTTCCCTAGGAGACGGCACAGATCCAACTTTGATGATAGACAAAGTCTGGGTACTTTTTCGGTTGTAATAATCTATCTGGAAACTCTACTGAAGGATGAACCTCTTGGCGACTCCACTTGATAGTTCTGGCTCAGTTTGTGAGGCATACTCAGAGAAATCCTCAAAAGCCACAAGCTGTCCCAGTATTTGACCATGAGAAAATCATCAAAGAAAGAAAGGTGTTGCAGAAAGGAGCATCAGGTTCAGGTAGCTCTAAACAATATTTTATATCTCTTCATGAAAATCTTGTAATAGAACAAATACATGTTGAGAGTATAGCATCTAATACTAGCACTGAAGAAAAAATCTCAAAAATTCATAGAGATCCTTATTCTTTAGGTTCTCCTTTTGTTTCCAGCCCAAAGGAAACCTCTCCTCCTATCCCTCATACCCCTTTAGTCTTATCAGTCACCCCTCAACCCCCTTTCATTCATATTTCTAGTACCCTTATAGCCACCACAACTATGGCAAGACCACAAGCACCTACCAAATGGAAAGAATCATAACTACTATGTGTGGACCTCTAGTACTGCCCACCCCTTTAAATGCCATGCCTACTCGAGAATATCAAAAGTATAGGCCTAAATTCACTGCGACTGTAGGTGTTACAGTTGAGGAACATCTTGAATCATTCTATAGCTATGCTGATAACCTAGACATTAGTGAAGACGATGTATTGATGAGAGTCTTTATGGAAAGTCTAGATGGAGAGGCTAGGAAATGGTTCAAAGAACTAGCCCCAAAGTCTCTATCAGATATTGAGGCTTTAGATGATGCATTCCTAAAGAATTGGAGGGATAGTAAGGATCTACTCTACTACTAGATGGAGTTCAGGAAATTAAAGAGGGAAAATGGTGAGTTTTTGTCTGATTTTAATAAGAGGTTTAACCGCATGTACAACAAGATACCAACTGAAGTAAAACTCGCCACTACCTCTGCTAAACTCACTTATGCCAATGCCTTTGATTCTGACTTCTATCTACTATTGAGGGAGAGGTGATGTGCTACTTTGGCTGATATGCAGGATGCAACCTTGGAAGTATAATCAAACATCATGGTTGCAGAGAAGCTAAAGGGAAGTTTTGATAGAAGGAGACGGAGGGGCAAGTCTTCATCATCTTCAGATCCCAGGATAGATAAAATGACCAAGATGATAGAGTCATTAGACTCTAAAATCTCCAAATTAAAGGTTGAGCAGCACTCTGAGAAAGGAAGAGTTCCTAATACCTTTACTCCTAGAAATCCAAATCCATATAGAAGAGCTAATGAGAAATTGCATATTTTGCAAAGAAGAAAAGATGCCAATGAAGACCAAAGGGTGAAGACCCCTTTCCAGAATGTAGTCATGGAAGAAGAGCAGTTTCAAGAAGATGATGAGATCCATTGTTTGGAAGTCAAAGGTAGTGCCTCCTCTTTGAGCTCAGCTGCCTATGAAAAGTCATTATTCATTCACTAAATCAACCAAGAATGGGATGGTGAAGTTATTATATAAATTGTTGCTTAGCACATATATAATCTGAGGTCGCAGATGAATAATGCCTAGGAAACTCCTATTCAGAGAGTTTTTGGCCATGCAATACAACAAGCTAATAAGTAGAAGTGACCGACAGTTGATCCCATCATCCTCAAAGCTCCAGCTCACAAGATAAGAGGCCTTGACAACTCTCCTTCTCCTTTCGGTTTTCAATCGAAAATTTAGAAGCTAAGAATACCTATACCACTAATTGAACTAGTGAAGAATGAGTCCTTCAAGAGATCTATCCTTGAGACCCTTGAGCCTAATGCAATCGAAGCCTCCACTGACTATTTAAATCTGCAAGATGACAAACCAGCTGGTGTTCTCAGCCCAATGATTGAAAATTATGATGACAGCACCCCATCATTCTATGTCTTTATGACTATTCCTGATAAAATCCTTCACAAACTCCTTCTGGACACTGAAGCCAGCCATAATCTAATACCCAAAGCTATCATGGATGATTTGGGTCTTGACATTACAAAACCTAATCATGACCTATTTTCTTTTGACTCTAGGAAAGTAAAATGTTTGGGATTAAACAAGGACCTAGCCATCACTTTGTCTTAGCTGCCCATGAAGAGCATGATGATGGATATTGTGGTAGTAGATGTACCCCCCAAGTTTGGCATGTTTCTTTCCAAAGGTTGGATCAAGAGATTAGGTGGAACATTACAAAATGATCTGTCTTACGCTATTGTCCCAGTTTTTGGGGGTGACAACAGGAGATTATACAGAGAAACTCAGTTGGATTATATCATCAGTGATGAAAGAAATTCCACTAGTGATCCCATCTATGCTGTCGACACTGATTTTGGAATTAGTATTCTTCAGATTCAAGAATCCTAATTGGCCTCCACACACCTTAAGAAACCAGTTCGCCAGATCATAGAGGAAGAGGGCCCACATATTTGGTACTTGTTCTTTGATGGAGCTTTCTCTAAGGAAGTTGTAGGGGTAGGTGTAGTCCTGGTGTCCCCCACACAATAATGCATTCATTTATCTTTCAAATTAACTTTTCAGGTCACAAATAACATAGAAGAAAATGAAGCCTTGATATTGGGCTTAAACGCTGCTAAAGAAATGAGCATCAAAGGTCTGAAAGTGTTTGGAGACATATACCTTATCATTCAATAGGTCAACAAAACTTTCCAGGCAAAGCATCCAAGGCTGAAAGCATATAGAGATGAGGTATGGAAGCTCAAGGACTCTTTTAATATTTTCAACATTTCTTACATCTCGAGAATGAAGAACCAAATTTTTGATTCCCTGGTTGTGTCTACTAGCACATTTATTCCTCGTCTGCCTCCTAAATTGACTTATGAAGTTCAGGTGAAATATAGACCATCTCTGCCTGACAATGTCAAATACTGGAAAGTTTTTGAAGATGATGATGAAATTAATAGGCTTTTACAAGTTGTTGATGAATTTTTTGAAATGCACATCGACCAAGAAAATGAAACAATGGAAGAATGCAACCAGTCCAAGCTAAAGGACGAGATTGGTCAAGATAGCATTTTTCAGCTACCTAGTAACCATATACCCGAAGGATTGGTGCCCCTAGAGAAGTTGTTTGATCATAATGATGTACCTTATAAGCTTGCCAAAAAAGAAAATGAGTCTGCTATTCATAAATATAATGTAGGGAGTCTAACCCATCCAAAGTACATAAATTTGTCCACTCACTTGTCTTCTACCCAGAGTTCCAAGTATTGCACCATGATGAAACAATTTGCTGATATTTTTGCTTGGGAATACAGTGATCTTAAGACCTATGACACTAACATCATTCAACATAAGATTCCAGTGGAGAAGAACGCCATCCCTTTTAAGCAGAAATTAAGACCTATCAACCCTCTCTTATTGCCTTTGATTGAAAAGGAAATCAAGAAGCTATTGGATTCCAAGATCATAGTTCCCCTAAGGTATTCAAAGTGGATAGCTAACCTTGTGGTAGTAAGAAAGAAGAATGGAAAAATCAAGCTTTGTGTTGACTTCAAGAATCTGAACAAATGCTCTAAAAAAGACAACTACCCCCTGCCTAAGATGGAACACTTGCTACAAAAAGTGTAAGGGGCTAGAGTCATGTATTTCCTTGATGGATTTTCAGGTTACAGTCAGATTGTTGTACATCTAGAAGATCAGGAAAAGACTGCCTTCACTACTCCTTGGGGCACTTTCATGTACTCCAAGATGCCTTTCGAACTAATGAATGTTGGGGCTAATTTTCAGAGGGCCATGGACATAGCCTTTGTGGGAGAGAAGGACAAGTTTGTCCTTATTTACCTAGATGACATAACAGTCTTTTCCAACAAGAGTTCAAGAAATTCAAACATTGTCCATCCCAAGGTCAAAAAGGGACATTCAATCCTTCCTGGGTAAGATTAGCTTTGTAAGGAGGTTCATTCCAAACTTTGAAGAACTAGTGAAGCACATCACTTCCATGCTGAAGAAAGGATCATAGATAAAATGGATGGATGTTGCAAGAAGCTCTTTTGAAGCCATAAAATAAGCTATCATGGAAGATCCCACTCTAATTAGCCCAGACTACACCAAGGAGATTTATATCTTCTCTTTTGCCTCTTATGATACACTTGCAGCAGTTCTGTTGCAGGAAAATGATGAAGGTGTAGAGCACCCTGTGGCCTTTTTTAGCAAAACTCTGAGGGATGCTGAACTAATGTATGACCTTATTGAAAAACAAGCTTACGCTCTCATAAAATCTTCAAAGGAATTCAAAATTTATATTTTGCATTCCAAATTGGTTGCATATGTACCCTCAACCTCAGTAGAAGATGCCGTAACTCAACCAAATATTGATGAAAAGAGAGATAAATGGATTGCAAAATTCATAGAGTTTAACATAGAGGTGAAGCCCACAAAGCTTGTCAAAGGCCAGGGCTTGGCTAAACTTATGGCTGAGGAAAATTGCAGTTTGTTAGACATCAATTGCATGGGTTCAAATTTAGGTGATGAGAAGACAGAGGAAGTAGCAGCAGAGCAAGAGTAGAATCAGCCTTTGGCTGAAAATCTAGCCCCTTGTGAATGGTATTATAGTATAGTTCATTTTTTTCATAAGCTAGAAGTCCCTAAAGTGCTTAGCTCAACTCAAGCCCAGGCCATTAAGCCCAGATCAACCAAATTCTGCATTAATAAAAACATGCTTTATTGCAAAGACCCATCACGAATCCTCTTGAGATGTTTAGATAAAGGACAATTTGTGGAAGTCATGCACCAGTTCCATTCTAGCATCTGTGGAGGGAATCATTATTGGAAAAACACAACCCACACAATCCCGAGAGTTGGGTATTATTGGCCTACTATGTTCTCTGATGTGTTTTTTTTTATGAAATCTTGTGACCAATGTCAGAGGTTTGCAGGAAGATAGCAGCTAAAATCTCTACCTTTGAAGCCAATACACGTCAATGGTCCCTTCCAACAGTGGGGCTTGGACTTCATAGGTGAGATTAATCCACATTCCCGTGGCCAACACATATCCATCTTGGTAGCCACTGATTATTTCACTAAATGGATTGAGGTCATACCTAATAAAAATGTTACTCATCAGGTTATCATAAAGTTCTTGAATGAGAATATTTTCACTAGATTTGGTTGCCCAACCAAACTAGTCACTGATAATGCAACAACTTTCAGGGCAGACGAATTGGTGGACATGTGTGAATCCATGGGCATTCAATTGGTGCATTCTACCTCATATTATCCTCAAGGCAATGGCCTTGCGGAATCATCTAACAAGAGTTTTGTAAGGATAATCAAAAAACTGTTGGAGGACAACAGAAAGAGTTGGCATTCCATGTTGAAGTTTGCACTATGGGTTCACAGAGTTACCGAGAAGAAGTCCATAGGAAATTCTCCATTTAAGCTAGTTTATGGCACTAATGTTGTTTTTACTATCCAACTAATTCTCCTAGTGGCCAAATTATTTCAAGAAGAACATGATGTAACAAATGACATGGTGAGGAGAATGAATAACCTGGTTCAATTACAGCAAATTAGAGAGCAGCTGGTTGAGAAGTCAAAAGTTCATCAGAAGAAAATCAAAGAAGCCTTTGACAGGAAGGTAAAAGTGGACAATTTCCAAGTTGGTGACTGGGTTCTCAAATGGGATGCATTGAAGGAAAAGAAAGGGAATCATGGTAATTTTGACTCCTTATGGATAGGTCTGTTTGTCATCACTCAAATTCAGCAGAACAATACCTTTATTCTGCACAGTCTAAAAGGAGAAGATGTTTTTGGTGGCCCAGTTAATGGGAGGTTCTTGAAACTTTATTTCATTTAAGGCTTTAAATCCTTGATATTGTAAATATGTTTTTCAGCTTTTATTTTCTATGCAAAATAAACTCCATGCCCAATGGAACACTAGTAGATAGATTTGATTTTGGTTTTACAAAAAAGGAATTGGTTTGTGGTTCTTGAAACCTCATAGGGAGGTTTTCATCCCCAGAAGGAGCTAGTGTTAGCCCCTGAGGTGTAGTGCTACTATTTTTAGCGAAAATCTCCCCTGTCTCAGCTCCAATGGCCACATCTCCTCTGCTCCGCTTTGGCCATAAGCCAAAATTCAAAAGATTACTCTGGCATATATAATTACATCGGGTCCTGATCCAAATGGATCCATATATGCTCTCTAAGTCTTCAAAAGCTAGTAAAATCATGCCAAAGATCAAAACCATCAAAGGAGAAGAACCCTTAGAATGGCGAAAAAACACTATCACGAGGCAAAAACCCAAGGAAACATTAAAAAAACTGAATATAGGAGGTCTAAACAATGGAATTGACAACAGCCATCAGATCTGGACGATCAACGGTCCAAATCTAATCAGCAGGTCGCAATTGGTGGTGGCAATCGACGGATTGAGGGCGGACCATATAAACTTGCGATAGCAATCGACGGAGTCAACTAGGACCATCAATCAAGCGCGTAGATCGACGGCTCATGTTACATCGCAGGATCACTATCAGACAACACAACATAGCGCTCACCATGGGCCCAGGGCATGAGTGATATGCGATTGCGATCAATCGCATCGGCGGATCACAATCAGGGAAACATTACGGAGAGGGGCCTTGATACATGTATATGTGCGATGCCATTAGCCAAACCCGATAGCTATATAGGAATTATTGCATAGATGTTGAGATCCGCCAAAAGGCATATGTTAATGTATTTTCGCATATTTTGTTATTTAACAAAATATAAAGTGACATCCCCGATGTGATAAAACCTGAACCCAAAGGGATTCGGGAATGAAAATACATAATATTTCAGATCCGCCAAAGCCATTTTTTCAGGATTTTTAGTGTTTTTTAATGTATTTCAAAACATAAAAGAATACCTTGGAAACAAAGTCAAAGAAACTTGAGATAGAAATTAAGGGCAGGCCCGATAGAGGAATAGACCATATTTGAGGGCTTTTGAAGTTCGAAATGAACTATGTTTTGATGGAATTTCACAGTATTGTAGCATTTCTCCATGTTAATAGAAATCGGCCATTTAAAGTATTTCAAAGGCCCAATGCACTCATCCAGAAAGAGGTCATGAGATAGAGGGTGGAGGGATAAAAAGCCAAAGTACAACGCAGCCAAAACCAACAGAAGTGATCATGGAGCATCGCTGGCACGAGTGAGCTCCCCGACAGCGCAACAAATTACCAGAATGCGGTTACTCTGCTATTAGAAAATAAACCTTCGAGCTCATGTGTCTTTAGTCATGGCATCAAGTCATTGAAAAGATAGAGAGGATAGACTAAGACACTTCGAGCCTTTGAGAGACCAGGAGCATTGTAAAAAATCCTATAAACAACTAAAAGTTAGAAGTATGAGGGGTTCAACTTTTGGAGACTGTGGATACTCTGCTACTCTAGCTTCTCATCTTCATTCCAACAATATAAGCTTCTTTTGTTGTTACATGTTCAATTCTCATTTTCTCTTATGTTCTAAGAATGCACTTCAATAGGTTATTCATGTTTTCTTTTGTGTCTAATGGCAGATAATTGTCATCTTACCTTTGTGTTGATAAATTATATTTGCAAGCTTCATTTACTTCTTGTAGCTAGCCATTCATATGTGTTTATGTATGCATCTGCTGGTACAATTAGTATTCTCCATCTATCCATTGAATCTATAAACTATTGAGCATTAGTGGTCTAAAGCCTCGTAAAGCTAAGGGTGTTCATGCATGTCTTGAGTGAAAACAAAATTGAAACAGTCATCTGGCTTGATCCAAACCATCATCCATTCCAATTGTTCAGAGAACAATATTGAAGATTTATATGTTACGAGGCATCTTTGAGCTACAACCTAGGAGATCTTCCTAGAGTGGTAACAGTGGCAATGCCTTAGCTATTTCTAGTTTAAAACACATCCTTTTCTCAACAGCATGCAAATCTTTACAATTTGTTTGTTGCAGTAATTAAATATTTACAATTTACTGGGGACACCACATCGCCCCACCCTAAGATTAAACATCATCTCTATGCTTTTCTTCTGCAAATAATTTTGGACAAGTTTCTTTGATCACTTGTTCATCCTCCCAATTGGCCTCTTCTGGCCCAAAGTGTTGCCACTGCACTTTAACTTGGGTGATAACTCATTTCTGCAAACTTAATTCTCTTTGATTGAGTATAACTAGATGTTCGACCAAGAATTTGCCTTCTGGTTCGACCTACACATAGGAAAATTTTAGTCAATTCTTTTCCTTGGCAACTTGTCTTGCCATCCTTATTATTACAAAAATTAAATTACGTATATATCTTGTGGCTAGGCAAAGCGACATCGTAGGCCGTTGGTCCGGTTCGAGCCAAAATTGGGGTGCCAATTTGGAACATCCGCTCCATTGTAATGTACTTTTCTTGGCCCATATCCATACATAAACATGATCTCCAATTTGAAATTCCCGGAAACTTCTATTTCAATCAGCAAAGTTCTTTTGTCTGTCTTACACAACCTTTAAATTAGATTGTACGCTTTTAACCATCTCCTCCATTTCTTTTAACATGTCCGCCCCCAACATCAACTTATCCTCTATCCCACACCAACTCGAAGGTGTCATGCACTTTCATCCATAAAGTACTTCAAACAAACTCATTTGTTGTGATGTGTCGTAACCATTGTTATAAGAAAATTCTACCAAATGTAGGTAGTCCTCCCATTTGGATGGTTGTTGCATTACGTAAGTCCGTAGCATATCTTCCACAACCTCATTTACTCATTTGGTATGCCCATAATATTGGGGGTGGTAAGAAGTACTGAAATGTAGCTAGGTGCCTAAACCTTCAAATAAGGTTTTCCAGAAATCTAATGTGAATTTTACATCACAATCAGAAATTATGACCTTTTGTAATCCATGTAATTTAAAAATGGTTTGCATGAATATATTAGCAATTTGTACAACCTTATAGGTTGATTGTACTGGTATGAAGTGAGAAGACATGCTCAAGTTATCTACCACCACAATTATTGAATCATTTTTCTTTCTTGAATTAGGTAGTCCCGTAATAAAGTCGATGGAAATGGTTTCCCATCTCCATTCTAGAATAGGCAACAGGGGCAACAACTCGGCTAGGTGACTATGCTCTGATTTTACGTGTTGACATTCCAGACAGCGAGCCAAGTATTTAGTCACTTCTTTCTTCACTACAGGACATAAATATTCGTTTCTAAGTGTGGTAATTAGTTTATGATATCCGAGATGGCCTACATATGGAGTTTTATGATATTCTTCTAGAATTAATACTTTAACATTTTTCTAGTTAGGTAAATATATTCTTTGCTTATAAATCAACATGCCTTCATGATTTATTTTATATCCTAGTTGTTGTTTCGTTGTTGTTTAAGAAAAAATTTTACTACCATAAAAGTTTATATTCTGGATTAGACCTGCGTGCATGCTTAATCAGCTCATTAAAGTGAGTTCATGCTTCACTGAATGAGACTTTATATATAAAATTTACTTTTTGACTTAAGGCATCCGCAACTTAGTTTTCTTTGCCTTTCAAGTGCTTGATTTCAAAATCAAATCCGCTTAGGAAATTGACACAATGAGCTTCCCTAGCATTCAAAGTGGGTTTTTTAAAATATTTAGTTAAACTATGATGATCAATCATTAAAAGAAATTTCCTACCCATCAAATAATGTCGCTGCATTTTTAATGCATGTATAATTGTTGTTAGTTTTAAGGCATAGGCTGAATATTTTTTTTCTTCCTCCTTAAGTTTCCTAGTCATAAGCAATTACTTTGCCTTCCTGCATTAGTACGCCACAAACACCTTCCTTTCTAGCATCTATACAAACCACATAGTCTGTATTTCAGCCTACAATGCTCAAAATAGGTGCGGTGGTAAGTAAATGATTAAGTTGATCAAAACTCTTTTGACATTCCATGGTCCACTTGAAAGTCTTTCCCTTGTTCTATAGAGAGGTGATGGGGTATGCTACCCTGGAAAAACCTTCAACAAATTGTCTATAGTATCTGAATAGACCCATGAATGACCTTATGTCTACCACATCTTTTGGTACTAGTCATTCCATTATTATTTTTATCTTTTCGGGGCCCACGGTAATTGCATCCTTCGTAATGACCTGTCTTAAATACTAGATTTGTTCCTTAAATATATCGTATTTATTATATTTTGCATACAACTAATGCTCTCTTAATGTTTTAAGAAATATACAGAGATGTTCTTTGTTCTCTTCTACATTCATAAAAATCAACACAATTTATCTAAACACTGATGGAATATATTTTTCTTGGGACACATGAAAGTTGTGAGGGCATTAGTCAGCCCCAAGGGAAACACAACGAACTCATAATGTACATAGTGAGTTCTAAAAGATGTTTTATCTTTGTCTTCCTCCTTAACTCTGATCTGGTGGTAACCAAAATGAAGGTCAATCTTTGAAAATAGAGTTGCACCCCACACCTGATCAAACAACTCATCTACACAAGGTAAGGGGTAGTTATATTTGATGGTCGATTTGTTTAACTAGTGGTAATCCATACACATCCAACACATGATATTCATGATGACCCCTGTGCCAATGTTCGCACGATGGCCTTAGGATATTCAACGCATATAATCGATGGTGGAATACTAGTTTGATGCATGGTAGCACTTTATGGCAATCCTCGAGGCATTGATTCTAATGCATTGCATGTATCCATTCGGTGAAGGCAGGAGACGACCTTCAGAGTCTTCCATTGAGTTTCCATCTATCGTCCTCTTCTCAAGAACCATTACCGATCAACGACTCTCCTTGCATTGGGCTCATCCTACGGTGGTGAGGGAACACTTATCCTTATTTCATGCCATCTATGTTTCATTGTTGATGTTAAGTCTTCTAGCGACAAACTTCTTAGCTTTTCGAGCTTCAACTTTAGTTTTCTTACCCAAAGTCGAAACTTATTAACATAAGATTGATTAATTTATTTACTTGTAATGCCTTGCTCATGCTTTAACGTTTATCTAGATTCTCAGGTTCACAACATGCCATGTTGGTTCCTCAATGTTGTGGAAGAGGCGTGCATGCCACAACCTTGGCTAGGTAAGGAATTCTGTCTCCAATTGGTTAAGTATATACTGTGTATTTTTTTTTTGAATATTTACAGAGGTTAATGAGATCTCACTTGTTGATTTAATAGGTTTTGCCAGAAGTTTTCTTAGCCTTTCAAGATTGAAATCTCTACGCCTTCCTCTCAAAATCCGGTCAAGGATTTGTATTGATACTATGTCTGGCCTCCGGGTATGTGGTTTTACTCCATAATTTTCCCTGTTCTAGAGCTATAGCTCCTGAGGCTTATCTTGTTCTTACATCGGTATTTTGGCTAGGATTTTTATGGTTTATGTTATTTTTGTAAGAAGTTATCTGGGACCCGTTATGAAGACCCTGTGACTGTGTCTTTTATGTGCTTCGGTTAGAAAATTCCCTTGACCTGCTTCTCAAGCTTTGGGTTCATGGTCATTAGTTTATTGTATTTTGAAGCTCTACAGATCGACTTAGTTTTAATTTTGAATTTTGAAATCTTTTTCCACCGAGACCTCTTTACTCAAAGAGGGTTTGTAATCCTTCTAAGAATATATATATATATCGTTTGTTTTATGGCGAAATCTACTATGTCAATGATTTAAGGGTTGTTACTTTAATCCTCAAATAGAATCTCTAATTCCTTCCCACATAGGTTTATTTATTTTTATGCATTAACTTGATTCATTTTTTTGCACAGTGCTTGTCTTTATCTATTTTTCATTCGAGATTTATTTTGCAATCCGCTTGCAACTCTGGCTATGGAGACTATCTTCATGTTTCTTTGATTGTGTATAAATATGTATCCCTTCTAGCAGGTGTTATACAAACATATCGTCACCTTGATTATTTGCAGTCGGTATGGGTTTATCACCACCTATACCAGCCTCCTAAGCAAGTCTCATACCTCATCTCTTCAAAACAAGCTTTGGAAATGAGAGAAAGACATCAAAAAAGCAATGTAACTCTAGTTCCGCACTTTCTCTCACTTTTGCGTGCGGGCCCGCACCTTTTATTCAGAATACCTGTGTACTTATATGCTCTGTATGTAAAGGGGAGGGTGCGTACTCATGTGAAAGTCAAAAGGCGCAATTTTTATCTTAAAAAACTCACTTTGGGTTAATTCTAGAGGTTTCTAGAAGGAATTTTGACGTGGATTGTTCGCTCCAAAGTGGTTCATGCATCTCAAAAGAGCAGGAGCTAATCCCTTGTTAGGAGTAGCTATCCCTTTGAAGGAGGATTCTATCCCTTTGAAGGAGGACCTAGTAACTGCCCTCCATTGTACTGTAAATTGAGGCATTGGGTTAGTGGCTAGAGAGGTTAGAAGCTGAACTTTTGAGGGTAAATGCTAGTGAAACCAAGACTTCCTATTTGAGCTGAAGAGGAGAGATCACATACCTTTTTGGCTTCACTGGGGAGTGAGTGAAGCTTTTCAAAGTAGAGGAGACTTCTTGTTGGACCCTCGGAGGAGCTTGTATAGCGTCAAGGCAAAGGTTGTAAAGTTCTTCTTTTGAATTCATACAATCAAGCTCATTTTTCTTAAAAAGTATCTTATGTTATTTGTTTCATGGACTCCTTGACTTTCATGTTAAATATGTTTTATAATACTGGTTATTCAGGTGCTATTTATCATTTGCCTTGTTGTGTTTGCAGGTTTGCGACAAGGAACTTACTTGGATCAAAGGAGCGAAGGCATCCCCAAACTTGCGTTGGACATGAGGTAGGCCTTAAACAAATTTGTTTGCCATTCTTTATAAAGCTCATTTAGAGAAAGATAGTGTCTAGTTGGTTTTCTTGTCATTAGGTCTTCTTTAGATTCTAGGAAGGTCTATCTTGTCCGCAAGATCGACTCATTCCGCGTGACAAAATGGCGACTCAGCTGGGGACTTGATTGTTTTCCTTGATTTTACTTTGACCTGAGAAACTGTGTTTTTGTTTCTATTTTTGGATTGTTGTGTGTGGAATTGGGTAGATTTAGTAGATCTTGGATTATTTTTTGTTTTTCATACTTTTGGGAGAGGACCGCACCCTCTGCTTGTAACACAGTGCGTACATACCCGCACTTCTACTTTACACATAGAGCGGTACCGCACCTTGGTAAAATGGGAGCCTGTGGACCCTGTCAAAATTTTGAAAAACTTAAGATTTTCTCTTTTAGTCAGCTTAGGTTTTGTTAATGTGTTTTTAACCTCTGCCCAGATTTGCACGTGACTTGTCAGGAAATTTTCTTAGGTTAATTCCATTGGCATTCCTGTTTAAGATTTTATCAATTGGGTGTTTTGAGTCTCTTTTTTTTTGAGAAATTCTTAATTTTATTTCCTTTGGTCATTACTTGGAGGTTTGTCTCAGTCTTTTCACAATTTTTCATCTTTTTGCTTTTGTTTTTGCTTATGTATGAGTGTTAATCGCCTTTGAGTGTTTTTATTTTTGATCTTTGGAACTCTCACCCAATTTTTTTGACTTGCACTTGATTGGTTCTTAGATTACATTAGAATCATCTTTTGTTTGAGAATTCTCTTGCATAGATCACATTTGCATAATTAGAATTCTCGTTTTCAAAATATCAATGAAAAATGCACATATATTACATTTGCTTACTTTTCAAAGTGAATTGTGCATAGATTACAATTGCATAGTTTACATTCTGAAAAATCAATCATAGATTTAGATCATCTTTCTTTGATTTGAATTTACATATTTTTATGCTTGTTTTTAGCACACGAAAATAAAAATAAAAGAATATTTTGGAATTGATTTGCATTAGTTTTTCTTGATGAAATTAGTGCATTAGAGAATTTGTTATATTTTCTCTTAGTGATCATTTTTTTGCATTGTTGGAAGTGAATGGAAATTCTCTCCTTAATTTAGTTAGGATTCATCGAATTGATAAGATTACATTATCATATTCGATTGCATTCAGTTTTGGGTTGGGTCATAACACCATTGGTTTCATCTGTATCTACCCTTTTGAGTAATAATAGCCTAAATAACACAGCGCTTAATTAAAATTTATCTAGTAACTTTTGCATTTTTAGGACTCTTTCCACCAATCTAGCTTAGGCTAGTGCCTTGGAATAGGTTTTAGTTAACTTTCCAAGACAGTAAAACAAACAACTAGTTGATATTGCGGTAGGGAGAAAATCTAATTGTTACATCTATGCTCTGGGAAAGCTCCTCTTAAAGGAAAAGCACGAGATAATGTCTGAACCTGTGTGGGAATCAATCCTTCCTCATTGGGAACGACGCTAGATATTCACGTATTACAAACGGTAAACCTTGGATTAACCATTGTCGAGGAGCCTGGGGTCACTTGCTAGTAAACCTTTGTTTATGTCAAGGAGCCTTCAAGGGGATTGAGCTTGCTACTCTGCCCTTGCGTGCGTATCGGATCGTAGACTGTTCCCCCAGGTATATTTGTTTCCGTTGGTAACCATAGTGACCATATTCTATAGGATTCTTCCTAAGGTGACGGTGGAGGGAAGATCCCACTGTACCTGGTGCAGACGTCGGCTAGACTCACTTGGATTTTCTGGGGGGTTCTCTTCACTTGAGACGGTTTAGTGGAGAAACTTGTGCCAGTCTATTCATTAAGCAGGTTGTCGGGGTAACTGTTCCAACCACTATTTCTGTATTGAATTCTGCGACATTGGATTTCATCACCAACTAGTGTATTCGGTACGGAAAGTTACTATTTGTGTGTGGTTTGACTCCTAGATTTGATAGCGCGTGTTAATTTGTTTGTTTTTACTTTTATAGACCATAGGTATGAATTGTGAATTTTAATTGTTAGGTGTAAATTGTGAATTGTTAATTTTAGTTTTAAATTGTTAATAAAATTCACTGAAGTTGAATATAATGGCAAATGTTCCGAAATTTACCAACCAAGGAACCCCTCTTAACGAGGATCCTAGTACTTTTCCTTTCTTTGGAAATGTTGGTCCTCCTTATATGGCTACTTTGTCATTACCTGGATTTACAATAGGTTTACCGATATGGTTATTTTCAACTTCGTTGGCCCAAGCTACTCCAATTGTTCCACCTCAACCGAATGCTTCACCTCAACAGAGTTCACCATCTCAACATCACCAACCTTCTGTTGACCCTTTACCTTCTTTGCCTAATTTCTCTTCCTCCATTTCTTCCTCTTCGCTTGGTAAAAGCCTTGACGGTAGTAACCAGGTGGCTAAGAAGAAGAAGAAAGGGAAGAAGAAGAAGAAGAAGAAGAAGAAGCAAGATAAGAAAGAAGTCAACCAACCTACCATGACTGTAAGTGTTAGTTGTGTTGAGGAAAACTCCGACATGCATCGTAAACCCAAATACCCTTGCAGGCTTTGTAAGGGTGACCACTTCCTTACCAATTGTCTTGGTATTCCAAAGGTCTTGGAAGTATGGTCAGAAAGGTCTCATCAACTTTCCATTGATCCATCAACCAGTGATAGTGAGGTTCCTGGGAAAAAGGGTAAAGTTAGGTTTCCTTGTAAGTTATGCAAAGGGTGTCATCAAACTCACATTTGCCCTCACATTGATGAAGCCTCAAAATTGTTGGAAAACCTTACTATTCCATAGCAAGAATTTCCAACTCGTTACCGTAGACTTTCTCCCAACCTACCGTCAACTGATGGAGTTATTGATCTAATTCCAAGTACAGTCGATCACACTCTTCCATTGGAGAGTGAAACTCATGTCACTCAGGTTGATGATCCATTAGTTGATCAAGTGGTTGATTCAATTTCACATTCGATCGATCCCACTTTCCCTTTAGAGAGTGAACTTCATACCGCTCAGGTTCTTTTTGTTACATCAGATTCCTCTATGCCGAGGGGCATTTCACCTATTTCTACAGAACCCCCTCCAAGTACGGAGGTATTTTCCTTTGATTGGAACAGACTGACAGAACCTCGTCTTCCTTCCTCCATCCCTTTCCAAGTAATTGTCAAGGCTGGTGGTAGGGACATGCATCACACACAGGTAGATGAAGGTGCTTCTATTAGTATTTTATCTTCAACTGCTTGGAAAGCTTTGGGTTCCCCTCAGCTTGTGCCTATTACGTAGAATCTGAAAGCTTTTAACAGAATCATTAGTGAACCTTTAGGGATCCTTCCTAAGTTTTCTATTACCTTGGAAGGTAAAACTGTCAGTATTGATCTTATGGTAGTTCGAGGTCCCTTGGATTTCAATTTACTCCTTGGGCGAGACTATGTTTATGCAATGAAAGCTTTCGTATTGACACTCTTTCGTGTGATGTCTTTCCCTCACAATGGAAATATTGTGACTCACTTGGATTTTTTGGGGGGTTCTCTTCACTCGAGACCGTTTAGTGGAGAAACTTGTGCCAGTTTATTCATTAAGCAGGTTGTCAGGGTAACTGTTCCAACCGCCATTTGTGGATGGTTTATTTTTAAGGATTTTCTTTATTCCTATGTTCCTAATGAAAACTAAAGATTTATAATACAATCAATTCTTAAAAATGAAAGTAAGGTAAGCTATCATGATCTTTTTTAATTGACTATTATTAGTTACTATGTAAATGATAAAAACAAAGCTATCTAAATTAATGTTCTACAAAGATAATTACCTCTACTCTAAAAATAATTACTTCTATTCAAAGTTCAAATTCATAAAACAACCTAGATTAAGATCTACACACTACAATTATCAATCTTAATTGAAATATTGAAACAAAAGGAGAAAGAATAAGATCTAAAAAAATATAACTATTTATGAAAGGAAGGAGATTTATATATATAGTCCTATTTTAAAAAGCATGAAATGAATTGAAATCGACACAAAACAAATGAAAATTTGATAATGAAATTCTAGAAAAATAATCAAATGAACTGAACTGAATACTAAGAAAATGAATGAACCTCAACTGTCTGCAGGGGTCCTCCACAAAAAAGAAGGTTTATAACTCTATATCAATAGTTAACTACGCATCATATTCATGAAAATACTTCTTCAATTAAAGAAGAAGAAAGTCATGGAACTTCAAACTGTCAATTACTAATTAAATGTATGTCTGCGTGTCCCTAGTTTTTGTTTATATATATATATATATAGCATTCGTGCCTAACGGTTCTGATATTTTCATGCCTTAAAAACTTAAATACAATCCTAATCTAGATGTTAATCTAATAATGGAAATTATAATGCTTCTTGACAATTTTCTATTTAGAAAGCAAATCATAGAGTCGTGACTGAATTGAACTCTTGCTGCTCGGTTCATCCACACATTGACCTGCTCCGTTGACTGCGCGACTAGGAGATTTCCTTGATGATTTGGCTCTGAAAAATAGAAGGAGAACCATGGGGAGATGAATTCCTATCTACCCATGTGCTTCTTCTTGTCTAGCGTAGTAGAATATGTCAAACCATGGTGGTAGCTGTAGATTCATGTTAATTTCATAGCTATTACGATCTTTAACTAAATAATAAGAAAATTAACAAGTATGAAAAATAAGACATATGAGTACCTTACCATGTCAAAATATCTTATTTTGTTGTCTATTGGAGTTGATAGTAATGATGAAAAGAGGAAAAATGGATGGAAAATGATGTCAAAAAACAGAACAATCATGAGACTCTACATTCTCCCATGCTGAGGTCTTTGCATGTCCTCATGCAAAACACAAAGCTAATGTCTCTTGTTTAATTATTGCATTTCTTCGGAAAGTTTTGCAAGTACATCCAACTTCATGTTTTTTCCCTTCTTTCCACCCACTGCCATCCATGGATTTTTCATGAGAATATTGTACTTCAGGTTTATGTCTTGCCTTTGTAGAGCTCTGTTTTTCTATTTCGGCTTCTTGTTCTTCTTGTACCAAAGACTTCTCTTTACGAGGATATTTTCACTGTTAGCCACTTGGATTTCACTCTATGCCTTTAGAGTTTGATTCTCCTTCTGAATGTACCTGTTTAGTGTCTCCAACTCGAAAATTTCTTGTTTTAAAACATTTACTACTGAAGTTTCTTGTGGTTCACTAAACTGGACTTCTTCTTGATTTGAAGCTGATGTTATTGTTGCATCTCTTTTCTCGAGAGACTCAATATAATCATATATTTTTGGTATACTAGATCAATTTTAAGTGTTTTTCAGCGTGCACTCTGAGGAGGTGTGATGAAAGTTTGTGGAGAAAGCCTTGAATTTTCCTTTGCTTATAGGTCAATATACTCCATACTTTTTGTAGGTTGTTCTTTTGGTTTTGGATCTAGTCTGGTACTTCTTAAGTTTGTCACATGAGGCTTTTGAATTTTTTCCTTCTTCCTTTATATCTTAGGTTTCTTTGTGTAGGGTGTGCTCACTATCTTTTGGTTGGCTTTCTTTCTTCTAGCATCCTTCTTGCCAATATTCCCCAAAATTTCTGCAAGAGGAATGTCATCCTCTGACTGCTCCTGTGACTGTTGGTTTCCTTGTTTTGTTGGTATTTCAGTTTTTCTTTTTCTTCCTCTCTTAGCCTTGTTGCTCCTTGGATGTTCTTGTTATACTGGTTCTTCAATTTTTCTTTTTCTCCCTCTCTTTGCCTTACTGTTGCTTGGTTGTTCTTGGTTATCTTCTTTAAAATGGTTCCTCACCAAAATATTTCCCAATTATCACCCACATTCTTAAGATGGTATTCAAGAAGGATTTTAATGAGACCATGGTGATACATGGTGTTTTCTATAAATTGAATTTTTCTTTGGACATTCCATGAAATATTTCTTAGACTATTGAGCAAGAAATAAGGAAGATTTGTCGCATTATCCTCAATAAAATTCATTAACAGTAAGATATGATAGAAAAACATGCATCTAAACCTCCTTCACTCGTAACAAAGTTTTGAATTATTAGAAGAAAATTTCTCCACTTACTTTTTAATGCTATTCTCAAGATGCCTTTCTTGAAAATGGTGGTATCCATGCTAGGATTCTTTAGAAAAACTTTCCATTCTTTTCTCTCAATACCTCTCTTCTTATACCATTTTTCTCCAGTTTGAGGCAATCGAGTAGCTTCAACAACAAAAGATTATGCGTCTGTGAATTTTATGTCCCCTATATTGACTTCCACTCCATCATAGGCTTTAGTGAAGAACTTCGTGACTTCCTTCTGGAATCCATCAAATTTCACTACAAATTCCATCCACTGTGCTTTTTGCAACAATTCCCTTGTTTGAGGATATCCTTCCAAAATTTTTCTTCCTATTGGTTCTTTTCTCACTATAAGTCCCATGGTTGAGAAGCTTCGTCTCAAAAGCTGACATCAGTCTAGTCTAGTTTGGTAGTGTGAGATTGCAATATTGGACATATGTCTCTGCCCTCAGTCTCTCGTTCCTCATTTTGATTTCTTTGAATCTTTCTTTAATGTCTTTTTCTTTGTCAGCTCGCTTGACATAGGAAGAGATCTCCATACTCGGTTGTATATCTACCAACTGTGTGTTGGATGTTGAGGGTTGTTGTGTCTCCTCTAATGTAGTTGGTTCTTTATCTTTCTGTCTCATTGCCTCAGTGTCAATTATTTCTTCTAATGCAATGTTATCCTTATGTTAAAAGACATTATTTAATTCGGGCCTTTTGCTTGGTTCCACGAGCTCATAAGTATTATCCATGGCAGACCTAGATGCCTCATCCCTGCTCCTATTAGGGTTCTTCTCCTCATTTTCTGAGGTCTGTATGACTAGAGGAATGCTCATTGGTCATCCCGGTTTCGGAAATTGCAGGAAAGAGTTATCA
>APFE030714301.1:4159-19970 GCA_000404065.3 Pinus taeda
AAGTCATTCAGACAATTCACCTGAGTCTCACCCACTGCAATTCATTCATGCTTCATTCCTTCATGACTGCCACCCTGAACCCTCATATCGTTAGTTTGTTTTCACCTCCAAAATCATTTGCTTCATTTTGTGTTGTTGATGTGGGGTTCATTAAGGCCCTCCTACAACGGGTCGCTTCTTGTCGACATCAGCTCATTATCCAAGAAGTTGACTTAGGAACAACCCTTTCAGTACTTTGAAGCTTGCATGCCTCAATGGCAAGTTTCTCACTTTCGGCGACAGGTTTACATCAATGACCTTCGACCGAGAGATTTTGCGTGGTGTTCGATGCCAGGTCCCTTTTGCACACCATGTAGATTGTACTGTAGTACCTTGAAGGTCATTTTCATTATTGGTGACTCCTCTCGCACTTGTTAACAGCTTACATCATTGACTGGTAATCAGGCGATGTCTTTCCATGTTCGACTCCAAAAACATTTTTCACATGGATTGACTTGTACTCCGAGTGAAGATTAACCGAGTTTGAAGACCCCAGATCTAGTTTCATCCATTCGGGCTGCGATATATTCAGGAATATAAAAACATCCAGTGTACATCATTGCCGAACAGATGATCATCCAAATCAAAGGATGATGTGTCCATATCATCAGTATGTTACACAGACGATCGTCTGTCCTATGTACATGAAAATGAGTTTATAAAGCTAAGCATGGTAATGCCCACCTCGGCTAGATCATGAAAAAATGTTGTCATATAATGTATTGTATTGTATCTTATTACAGGTCACCTCCCAGCTCAGAAAAACTTCAGATCCTCATAGTAAAGCATTTCACTTGACATAAAAAATGATTAACAACCTCATGCTTTAGGGGGCAACTATTATAGACATTTTTGGGCACTCCAACCCCAATCAAAAATGTCCATAAAATGAGGGCTCTTAAGTCCCTAAAAGGGTTGCTTCACTGCCTAAAGGAACAAGGTCAACGGATTACATCATCTCCCAGAAGTTCTCCACTGAAAACTGCTCATAAATGGTCAAAACTAGGCCATACTAAAAGCTCCATGCAGGGAGTGCGATGCATATCACCTTCCGAATGTACAGGGTGCGATGCATACTATTTTTCTCCTCTGTAGGGTACGATGGTCAGGAATAGACAAATGGAAGGGACCAAAATGCGAGGTGGAAGATCATGGAATCTTCCAGAAGCTTCCTCTCTGACACTTTCCACTCCATTTTCGACTAGGGATGAGTAAGAGATCTTCATTCTCCAAGTGGAAGCAGGAACTATTAGAGATAATACACTAATCAAGATCCTAAAAGGTGACTCACTTCTCTGTAATCATCTATATATGGATCCCTCATCACAAAGATTTGGAGGCTGGAATTTTGTAATCTATAGAGAAATGTTGTCAGTATTCTTGTGTACATTCACAGTGTTGGGTGATTTTGCTTTGATTGAGGTGAAAGAAGGGCTTCTTAGCTGGAGGATGATGCTGGGTTAGAGCTGCTCATGGCTGTAATCCTCTTGCTACTTTTATCTAAATAAAGCTATTCTTGTTTCCTTCCATATCCTGGTGTATTTGTTTATATGTGCTTGTATATGGTTAATGTACATCTGATCCTACATTATTTGTGAATTTAGATCCTTGTTTCTTGCATAGTAGTATGTTGCTATGATTCTACAGGTCCCTTTTGAAGCTGAACAGACAAAGAGCGAGCAGCAAAACTCTATCAAGAAGGAGAGGGAATCGAGAGCAAGACTCAGGGTGGCCGTCTTGGTTATCCTCTCATCTATTTTCATAAAAGGAATCAACAGTAGACTTTGATTGTTTTTTTCTAAGATAGCCACACATCTTAGTGGGAATAGTAGCATCCATGTGGACACTATTCCCGTATAACATGTACCCTCACGACAATCTCGAGAAAAATGAACTATTGACCTTGAGCCGTCGCCGCTATTTGGAAAATAGTTGTGATGACGCCGTGAAGTTGAAATTTTTAATAATTTATGGATTTAAGCTCATGAAAATGGTTCTAATCCATTTTTTGTTTGACGCAGGGCAACATGGCATTTGTGTGGTAGGAAAGAACTCATGATATCAATTACGAACAAGAATTTAATGATCTCGGGTACAGAAGAGATTTACTTGCATGTGGATTGTTGAAATTCTTCCTCACTCCACATCTTCGAGCACAACTTGATTTTTTGGAGTTGTTAATCCACTCTTGTAACCCAAAGGATGGGAAGTTTGTCATCCAGGGCAAAGACATTGAATTTGATGCTACAAATATATATTTCCTGACTGGGTTGTCTCATTGCAGTGAGAGGCCGATCTTAGAGGGCCAATAAATCGTCGATGAGTCACTAGACATATTGATATCATGGTGTGCCGAGGTGCACGCAAATCAAACTCTAGCGGGAAATTACAGATCCCGATAGTGGAAGACTTGACTCTTCAATCAGTATTATTCATGGTAACGAGAATACCGGAATCTCAGGCCCAACACGAGGCAACGAAGACTCACCTCCATTTAGCCCTTGATTGCCTTAACCCAACCATGTACAACTGGGCTGAAGTAGTGGCCAGTAACATGAAGAGGTAGCTCAAAAAGTGCCATTATGGGGAGGCAAAGCAGTTTGGATACAGGTCTATTTTGATCCCACTCATGCTAGAGTGCGTGCCATCTCTTCAATTGTAGGACATCGACTTAGACAGACTTGGGCCATGGAAGACCCACATCACCCGTTGGGCACATGTTATGCCGTGGTGGGGTGGCGGTCGACCAGTATCATGGGAGACACTATTCCGGGAGTGGCTAGATCGCCAGACAGTCTTTGTTGAGGATTGGCCATATGAAGGCATGGACTTTCGCAAAGACCCTGACATGATGCTTCCTACTGGTGAGCAGTGGGGTGATGGAGGTAAAACACTTGATCGAAACAACACACTATTTTTGTGTTTTGTTTTTTATGATGTTCTTAGATTTTATCATGCATATGTTTTAATGGCATCTCTTATGTTACTTGCAGATGTGGGGCTAGCTCCTGAGGCATAGAGGGATCCACAAAGCATTATAGAGCTGGCCTTGGTTCCCCTAGTTGGCAATACAGTGGAAGAGGTAGCTTGTAACCTTGAGAGCCTGACGGACAGGATCTTGGATTACAAGGGGATTGAAGAGGTCCCAATAGAGTACCAGATACATACAGTCGGAGTGATACCTAGGGTGCATAGACTCTTGAGACGAGTTACACGAGCAGTGGTCTGCTATAGAGAGCATAACCCACGTAGTAGATGCCTAGGCTTTACTTTCTGCTAATTTTTTGAGAGACATGTGTCTCAGATGTATTGGACACAGACTCTATTTTTTGACATATACACTTATTTTTTGAGCGCCTCGGTGCACCACATGACATCTATCTATCTATATATATATATATATATATATATATATGCTATTTTATGGTTTATTATTCTGTCTAAATGCTTTTATATGATGTTTGATTACATGTTGCGTAAATGTCTATCTAACATATGATTTTCTAATGTATCAGTTGATGTGTTTAATATTCTTGGAATGTGTTGATATGTAATAAAATCAAAATTTATTTCCAATAATTTAACACATAAATACAACCTTAAAATCCGATGATCTCTGATGGAATAATGCCTGTTAAGTTGGTGGACAACAAGTTGAGAATCCAGAGTCACAAGTAATGCATGAATATCGAGGTTAACAACCTCAGTCAGTAATTCAATGACAGTGCTATATTCAGTGACATTTTTTGTGGTACAACCGGAGCAAACACCTTGAAGGTCTACTAACTCATTGTAAGGATCGTAGATTACCCATGCCACAGAGAAAAGGTTCCGGGTACTACAGCAGGCACCATCAGCGAAACCAACATAAGGTGCAACAAACATCTGCAAAAGAAGTAAAAAGACACAATAAGTGGCAATTAAGCCTACACACCACATCATACAAGCAAATACACACTGAAAACACACATGTTGAAGACACACATATGTACAAATCAGATGCATGAGATTCATGCATAATATTCTTTTAGATAAAGCCAGTTTTGGGGCTTATCTAGAGGGTTCCCTTCATGATCGATCAACCCATAGGCCCCTTTTTGCAAAACAAGCTTCACAATGTAAGGCCCATGTGACATAGGCTCGAATTTGCCTACCCCCAGCTTAACATTTGCTTGATCATAGAGCAGGACTAAATCTCCTTCAACGAAAGAACAAGGATGAAAATTTTGGTTCAAGTGAGTTTTCACTCTCTTCTTCTACGCTTCAATGACTAGAGAGGCTAGTTGACGGATCTTGTCCAACCTCTCTAGGTAAAGAAGATGTTCTTCTACCAGAGTAGTGTTCGAGAGCAATTCGACAGCTAATTTAAGCGAAGGGATCTCACACTCAATCGGAAGGGTAGCCTCCATACCGTAAACCAATTGGAACAGGGTGAATCCGGTGGCATCCTTCATGGAAGTTCGGTAGGCCCATAAGGACAAAAACAACATCAGATGCTAGTTGGACTTGTGCATGCCAATGGTGCATTGAAGCATCATGACCAAAACTTTGTTGACAACTTCTACTTAGCCATTAGCATGAGGATAATATGGCGTTGAACTATCTTGTCACAAGCCCAACTGGGTTGTTAACTTAGTCATCATATGATTACGGAAATGAGAACCGTGAGTAGTGACGATAGCCCTAGGGACTCTGAATTGTGAAATGACATAACTGAATAAAAATTGTGCCACTATCTTACCTTCATTAGCTAGTGTAGGCATCGCCTTGGCCCATTTCATGAAATAATCAATGGCAACGATGATATACCCATGCCCCCTGGCCAAGTGAGGTTTACAGGTCATATAATCAATGCCCCATTTGGCAAAAGGGTCGACGGTAATAAAAAGGTGCAAAGGAGCAGGAGGCACATGCATCTTTTGTTGGTAGATTCGGCACGCATGAAAAGAGAAGATGGCGAGAACACAATCCTTGAAAATAGACGACCAAAAATAACTAGCACAGAGGATCTTCTGAGCAGTAGCATACCCGGACATGTGACCACCACAGGTGCCAAAGTGGCAGCCATTCAAGACTCGTTCGGCCTCCTTGAACATCAGACAACAACGGAGAATAGAGTTAGCACTGACACAGTACAGGGTGTCCCCGATAATGCGATAGGGTTGAGAATGATGGTGAATACATTGCTAAGCATCCTTAGATAAATTAGGATGAAAGGAGGATGTTTGAAGGTAGAAAATAATATCCCCGTACCATGGATCAAGGGTTCTAATCAAGAACAGAGACTCATCTAGAATATGGTCCTCAAATCAAGAGGAAGTGGTTGCATATAGTAGGGAGCAGAGCAAATAAGCGAAAAAGAGGGATTTCTTAGACTTGGCTGTAGTGAACTCCAAGTCAAACTCTTGAAGGATGACAATCCACTTTGAGTACTTGCACCCTAGTAACTGACGTGACAAGATGTACATCATTGGGTTGTAGTTAGAAATCACCGTCGTGGTGCGCAATAATATACAGTGATGGAAACGTTGGACGACATGAACGATGGCCAATGCCAACTTCTCAACATAGGCATATCGAGTTATTTTGTCAAGCATGTTGTGGCTAAGATAATAGAAAACGTGCTCAGTACGATCATCATCATTTTTGACCAGAAACATGCTGATGGTGCTATCGATAGCGACCAAATAAAGAGTATAGTCATGATGATAATCAAGGGGACGTAACAACGGAGTAGAAACAAGGAGTGCCTTGAGCTACTCAAATGACACTTGTGCAATGGTATCCCAAATAAAAGGGGTGTCCCATTTTAATAACCACGTATAGCCTTTGGACACTTCAACCTAATTTGGAATAAAACAACGTATTGCTTTACCCTACAAACTATGTAATTGCTGCAAAGAAGTAGGGGGAAGAAGATTTAGGATGGTTTCGACCTTAAGGGGATCCAAGTAGATGCCCTCTTTGGAGACAAAAAACCCAAGAAGTCTAATGGATTCAATGCAGAAGACACATTCATGCAGATTAAGGTGAATACGATAGTGTCAACAGCGAAGAAAGATTTCATGAAGGTGTTTTGGATGGTCTTGGCACTTTGCTAAATGAGCCAGAAGGTCATCCAGGTAAGGTTGTACAATGTGTCGAATATCATTAAACACATAAGACATTAAGACATTGCACGTTGGAAGGTAGCACTGGCATTTTTTAGATCGAAAGGAAGTTTCTTATAGGCGAAAGTACCCCATGGATAGATAAAGGCGGTCTTGTGTTGATCTGCGGGCAATATATTAATCTGGTTGTAACTAGAGAAACTGTCCATAAATGAATAAATCTCACTCCCTGCACACTTATCAATGAGCTGGTCAATGAAAGGTGTAGGGTAGTTATCTTTGGGACAGACACGATTAATGTCGTGATAATCAACACATACCCTAATAGTGCCCTACTTCTTGGTCATGGGGACAATATTAGAAACAAAATCTATAAGTAGAATAGGGTAAATAAAACCAATTTTAAGAAGATTTTCAACCTTCTCTTTGATAGTTGCAACCTTTTGGGGTGCATGGGGCATAGATGCTGTCGAACAAGTTTAGCACCCGGATACGTAGGTATTTCATGCACCACGATGCTAGGATCGATTTCCGTCATCTCTTCATACGACCAAGCAAAAACATCACGAAATTCTTGAAAATGATGAGTATAAAGTTGAATCTCCTTCGGAGTACAGGTTACTCCGACATAGATATGCTCGACAATCCCTGGGTTAATAGAGATGGCAATAGGTTGAGTTTGCGTAATGTTCCCCATATTACCCTCAAAGAAAACTTGATGGATTTGAATAGGTGTCTGAAGGGGTTGGAAAGGGACACAGGAAGCAATTTAACTCTTCAAGACAAGTAAGCATAGCCCCATGGGTAGGCAGAAATGAGGAACGTTGGTGATGATCAGACCAAGGAGGTTCCTGAAAAGACATAGTCTTGATAATGACTTTATCAGAAGGAAAGACTTTTTGTAAGGGCTCCGAAGAAGCACCATCTCCAAGCCAAGGGGATTAGACATACGAGTCGAGACCCCTACTTGCAGGAGCAGGTTCAAGAAATGAAGTTGACAAAAACAATTTCGACATAGTTGACCTCGACAGGACTCAACGGCATGACATCGCCCCAAGATTCTAGTCGATCAGTGGGAGAAAGAACCCAAGGATCAGAATGAACAAAAATCATATTGATGGGAGCGATGTTGGGAGGTGGGAGTGAAAAAACACCCATGAGGGCAGGATCTTTAAAAAGTCTAACACCCACACTCTCATACAAAATGGAGGTATGCTCCATGAAAGGCACATTTCCATTGAAAGAAGAGGAGGTAAAGATGGACAGCTGGTCTACCGTGACAATCTTCCCATGATGGGGAAAGCGAAGGACACGAAATAGAGATCAAGCCATGGCTCGCATGGCATAGGTCTAGCTTCGTCCTAAGAGGAGGTTGTAAGTCAAATTGGCATCAACAACTTCTACCGTATTCCCTTCGAGAGTAATAGGCAGATGTGGGAGTATACCATATAGATGAGAATCTCTCCCATCGAAGGCTTCCAAGGTATTGGGAGATTGGCTCAGGGTTGGAGAATCGATAACCTTCGAACAAGCAACAGACATGATGCAAGTAGAAGCACCTTCATCAATAACAATATGGTGAATAGTATTAGAATTGATGATGACTTGAATAAGGAAGGCTATTTGGTGAGGCAGTCTTGGTATGTGATTTTCTAGGTCAAAAGTGATCAAATCCGAGTCAGTCGGGTCAATGCCACTGATGGCTCATAGCAACGACTTCCTCTGGGAGGGACAGCTCTGGAGGACCTCCAATGTGGACATAGCTAAAGGGGGTTGGGCTAAGTCCTCAACAATGCTATAATATTGAGTAGCATGAGCGTTAGGGTTGTAAGAAGACTTCCGGAGCACTCCTTTAGGAGGAGGTCAAATGACCGTCTCCGTACTAGGTCACTCAATATGGAGCGGACCTGAACTAGATGGAGGAACATTAGAGGGGACCTAAGTTTCCTTCCTGGTGGGCGAAGGATAATCTTTTGACCATGTACTAATATGGACAGGAATTGTCCGAGGCATAAAATCTTGAGAGCTGAAGGGGGAAGAGGATTGAGATGGATCAGCCACCATTTGAGTCTGCTGTGAGGGAAAAGGCTCTTTGAGCACAGCAGGAGTCCCAAGGGTACCTTTTAACAAATGACTAACTTTGGACCATCTTGGGCAGTCTTTAGTATAGTGATCCTCGTCACAAATAAGAAAAGGATACTTAGGTTTGTGCTTGGTACCTTCCTCAGCTGGAGGCTTAGGGGGATCCTACTTAGGTTGATCAGCTTTATTCTTTCCCTTTCCCTTCTTCTTACCTTTCGAGGATTTATCCGCCACGGTGGACTGAACGTTGTTAACCTCGGAAGTTTTACTAGAATTGGATGAAGTCTACGAAGCATTTTCATTTGGAGCATTAGATTTTTGCTTCACAGTGTTGGCAAGAGCTTTTTGAGAGGACGCAATAATGAAACCTATGACACCATCAACAGATGGCATTGATGGAGCTTGGGAAGATCTGGGTCGCAGAGCGTCTGGCAAATAATAATATAACATACCAGACTGGGAGTAAACCAAGTCAAGGTACTGAGCATGCACAATGGCCTACTCTTTAGTTACATATGCCCTGATAGCAATGTCTCGGGCTATCAGACCGATGAATGAAGTTGTAAACTAGTCGATCAGAAGCTGGTCAGGGATCCAGAACTTAATTAAATGATGACGACGTCTCGATTCATGGATGTGATCGGAGATATGCATAGTTGCGTTCTATTTCAAAGATGTTAGGAGGTGTGTGCTCGTTTCATATCGAATCGACAATTGAAAATGACTTAAAAATTCCATAGCCAGCGAGTTAAAGTCCTAAAACGTTCCGCGAGCTAACTCCATATACCATTTTGCGACAGAGCCAGTGAGAGTTCATTGGAATAGGTAGAGCTAGATTGAATCATCAAGCCATGAATTTGGTGAACACCATAGATGATAGGTCATGACATGAGCTTGGGGATCCTCTTTAGCCTTACCATCAAATTTGGGACAATCACCAGGAATCTTAGTCGGAACCGGTGGCCAATATGGATTATGAAGGATAGGATCATTGGTTAGTTTGGAAAAATTCGGTAATTCCAACATCGCTAAAAAGGGTAATTGAGGGTTGAAGGACATCTAAGGCTGTGGGTAAGAAACAACACTAGAGTTCCATCCAGTTCCCGGTTGCCCCCATTGATTTTGTCCGAACAGATTTGGCCCGTAAGGGTTTTTTCTGTAGGGATTTTTTTGATAGGGGTTATAGCTGTAACTGGATGATTGACCCTGGATTTGACCCCCTGCATTGCACTGATTACCAACTTGATGCACAGGAGAAACATATGGTTGCTAAAAATTCTGATAAGGGTTAACCTATGGTTGTTGGTAATTTTGGTATGGGGCAAATTGAGTTTGCCCTTGGGGCTGCTGGAAACCATAATGTGGCTAGGACCCAAACTGAGCCTGGGGGCCAAGCTATATTTGATGAGCAGGTTGGGTTTGGGGCCCAACTTGAGTTTGAAGATCGGATTGGGTCTAAAGCCAAAGTTGGGGCTGAAAACCAGGTGGAACTTGAGAAGCAACAAGTGTTTGAGTGCTCGGTTGAGTAGGCCCAGATGGATGTCCTTGGGGGAATTGAGGCTGAGTCATCTGTCTAGAAGGTTGACTTGGTTGAGATTGAGGTTGACCCATTTTCCCAGAAGGTCTAACTTGCTGGGTATTGGGTTGACCTTACACAACCGAGGGTTTCCTTGACAGACTAAATGGTTGAGTAGACTGAGCAATTGGTTGGCCTTGTTGGATTTGAGGCTGGCCAATTTGTCTAGAAGGTTAACTAGGCTGGACAGTGGGTTGGTCTTGCTGAACGTGAGGTTGATTGACTTGTCCAGAAGGGTAGCCTTGCTGGATACCAAGTTGGCCTTGTTGCATGTAAGGTTGTCCTAGATTTCTAGAAGGTTTCCCGAAGTATGTAAAAGATAAACTACTGAAGGCCAAAGGTTGTCCCTGTAAGGGTTGTCCTTGTGGGCTGATAGGTTGCCTTGGATAAGGTTGTTTGTAATACGACTGTTTGTATGATGGTTGACCTTGATAGGGTGGTCCTTGAACATTTGAAGGCTATTCTTGACCACCATGATAAGTGGTGGTACCCGAAGCAACAGAGAACGGAACCAAGACCTCAATCGCAGGTTGAGATGGCATAGGTCTGGGGTGATAAATACGAGCTCCTTGAGAATCATAATAATGAAATTGATTTTGTGGATCTAGATGCTAAAGAGCTTGGAAATATTGATCATATACCCCCCCTGCTGGAATGGAACCAGAAGAAGGTGGGGCACTTAGGGTAGGATTAACAACTCCAGATGTGGATGTTGACGGACCACTATTTGGAGGACCAGCTGAAGTTCTGGCAACAGTGGTCACAACTAAAGATGTAGTGACGACACTGACAATGGGGGCTGAAGTAGCCACACAAATGGTTGGAATAGTCGAAACAGATGTGATAGTCACATTGTGAATCTAGGGTGTAAAAGGCTTCGAAGTTGAAGTGACAGTATGAGACCACATGGAACTCGTAAAGGGAGATCTAGAACCCATGATATCAACCAAAGCATTATAGTGTAAAGGCAACGTAATACCAAGAGAGGCAACAAAGAAGGGTGAAGTTTCCATAGGTATAGGGATTTCACTGCTTTCCATAAATGTCTCTTCACCTGAGATGGGGTTTGTCTTATCCATGTCGGAGGAAGACATTTGGATCAAAACACTAGGAGTAATGGGAAAGTCTTCTTCGGAAGGCTCCCAAATGGGGTTCCAATGAATATCGTAAGACTCGTCCTCTTGACTGTGAGAGTTAAGTGCTTGGATACTCAAAATGACAGGGAGAGTATCACTAACAACCGGTACCTCAGAAGCGATAGGAGATGGATATCCTTGGTCACTTGGAATGGGAGACGAGATAGGTTATTCCGCTAGGATGATTTAACTCAAAAAACCTAGGGAAAACTAACGAGTAAGAAAATTAACCCTATGCAAACTAAAATGCAAACAAGATATAACAATGTAAATGTGAATGTGGCCAAATAAATTTTAAGACACAGGAACAGAACTTGACCTTTTCATCTTTAGAGAGTCAAGAAAAGGAAAAAAAGATGACTCTAGTCACCTTCAAATATATAATGATCTTGAAAGGACAAGTGCTCAGATGGACCTTTTCTTTTAAGGAGTCCAAAAAAGAACAAAAGTGACTACTCTAGAGAACTAGGAAAAAGGTTTACCAAACAACCTGTAAAACTGCATATACACCTTGGAAATCATATGAAAACCAAGGAATTTCCATACGGCAGTCAATATTCCCGAGTTGTGTTCAGTGCATTATAGTTTGGGAGGCAGCACACACGACTTCCTAAGGATATAGGATGATAACCTAGTGGGGGCTCCCAACATATACTCGATGGTACTGGGAGTGCAAATCCATACTAGCATCTATTGAGTCACAGAAGTAGGAATCACCCAACCTTAAGTGAAAGCAATAGTAACTAGGTTTAACGATGCCAGAGCACGTCTCTAGCCTAGAACACTAAATAATGTGCGTTATGTTCCAATGCATTGTTAGGTTCATTCAATTCATTTTAGAGTTGATCTTTAATTATGTTTCAATTTCCAGGCCTTACTGTATGTATATCAAAACCTAGGATGCAGCTAGAATGAGTAAAGCATATTTCACTTCGATGAACACGTACTTACAGAAAGGTAGAGAGATCATTCTGAGATGAAGACAAAACCAAGATCAACAAATGCAATCACTAAGAGACACAATGCATAAACACATCAATTCCTATAGTGCATCGATACTACTAATAATAGATTCAATGTTTGCCTTCCAATTTCTCAAACATGAAAACTTGAAATGCAAATGTACTTTCACTTTTGTATACTAAATGAATGCAATCTTTTGATTTTGATAGCTTTGAATTCTAAAGAAACAAACAAGCAAGCATGAACAAATTGACCCAGAAAATTGTAATCTATGTCCGGTAGTGAAAAATCGAATCAATATCAAAATTGGTTCAATAATTAACACTAAGCATCAATCAGCAAGAAATAAATGGAAAAACTAAGCAAACCAACAAGACGACTACGGATGAACCTTGGACAGACAAGCAACCAAGCCAAATAATCCAAAACTTGAAAAGCTAGGCCACAAAACCAAAATGCAAGATTCACTCAATGAAGCCAAAAAGTAAGCACATTAACTAGAAGCAATTAAAACAAACTAATAGGCAAAAGAAAGATAGCAAGGGATTAACCAGACTAGAAAATTTAAGAGGTAGAATTGAAAAAACAATTCTACAGGAATCGTCATGGGAGTAACTCTAGCAACTAGGGACGATCAACCACTAGCTGTAGCAATAGAATGACGTCGTCATGAAAGTACACATCTCTTACGTGATAGGATGATTTCAGGAATTGTCACGACTGTACGACAGGATTCAGTGATGCACAAACTTTTAAAACAAAGACAATATGACATCGACGTGATTGTTAAGCTTTTTCCAGTGACGAATTTAAAAACAATGAAAGATGAATGAAAACTCCCAAACAGAGACCAGTTTATCCTTACAGACTAAAGGGATTTCCCAGATTGACCTAGGTAACCCAAAATACTGATGGTTCAACCCCTAAATGCAAGAGACACTAACTCAAAATCAAACAAAAGAAAACAAGAGAAACAACATAAGAAGGACTCCTTAGTAGAGTCGCCAACTTGTGATGTAGGAAAGTCTTCCCTCTGCAGATAGAGGCAACCCCTCTAGCCCTAGAGTGGGTCTAGTCATAGCAAGGACAAACTAACAATTGATTTCCTTAAACAATGATCGTTGGAGGCCTACCTCAAACCAGTGGTCAGTGAAGTTCCATTGCACTGCTCTAGTTTCTATTTCCTTCTCCTTAATGAGATATCAACCTGAAACAACACAAGACAACAAAAAAGCATGTAACCAAGAACAAAAATGATCTATTTATTCATAAAGTTAAGAAATCATGAGCTATCAAGTAAATTACATACAAGACATAGGAAATCATCATTGATTGTATTAATAATAAATCAAGAGAAAAGCTTACAACCAAGTCTTGATGTTGCAATCCTTCTTAGAGGATCTAGCCAGTATGTTTCTCCAAGCATTCACTCTTCTAGGATGGGTCTCCCAACATGAATTTTCTCTCTCTCACTCATAAGCTTTAATAAAAAGTTAAGGGCACTCCACAACCTCTTACAAAATGTAAGCAATCCCACACTTGTCACACTCACACCAAAGCTATCTATCAAACTCAAAAGCACTAGCATCACCATGAAACCAAAATAACTAGTATATCATAGCAAAGGTGAGTGCTTTTATAGGAGAAGGAGTATCCATGAAATGAGGGAGAAAGAGCTCATCCTCAAGGAAGGTAGCACAAAAGACGGAACTTCCATTCTAGAGGGGGAAGGGCGACCCAAACTGACCCAACAACCAGGTCTAGAGACATCTAGAAGGCTGACTATTGGAACAAATTCACCCAATCTGGATTGTTGCAAGTCATAAACTAAGTCTTAGTGATGGCATCGCTAGGAGGCAATGCATGCAGACCCATTGTCTCTATATATAGCTCATAACCTCGCGTCAGGTCTAGAAATCTGACCATCGTGGGAAACAGATGTACACTTGTGACGAAGTCGCAATGAGACTGTTTATGGCATGGTATCGTCGTGTATATTAAGGATTTACTCACGACGAGGTAGAAACTTAGGGAATGAGGGTCAATTTGCAACATTTCCTTAATCTTCTTATATCAGTGGGAAGATATGAACATAATTATTTGACACATGATACAACAGAGGGACTGAGATGAGGACAATGACAAATTACTGTGTAACAACTACTGAATATGGGGTATAATCATAGGCAGTTGGTTGGATCTGGGGGATTATCGGACCACTCACCAATATACCTTGAAATCATAGGTAGTTTGAACAAACCCAAAGCACCATTCAAGTTCAACTCAACATGGTTAAAAGATGTAGCCTACATTAAAATGATAACAGATTACTGGAAGTCCCACCCTCCGGTAGCTACTGGGAATACAGTTGAACGTTTCACCCATAATCTATCTGAGCTTAAGAAATTATCAAAAAGCTAGGAAAACAGCAAGAGACTATTGGATTAACAAACCCTAAGGGACACTGAAGCTTAGATCACTGATATGGAGGATGAGAAAGGACAAGGTTACAAAAATCCTAAACAGAAGGAGAATATGACATCTTACGTAGCTCAAAGAAGTAAAATTATAAAGGATAGGGAAGAATCATGGCCGCTGAGAAGTAGAGCCATCTCGCTGCTCGAGGGCAATGACAATGCAAAATTCTTCCACAAGTTTGCAATTGGGTGAAAATCCATTAACACCATTTGGCACCTGAATGATGAACAGGACATAAGAGTAAATACTTATCAACAATTAGCCTCCCTGGGCACATCCCTTAAGTAGCTTTATAAAGCTCCCCCCAATGCAACAATGGCCAAAATCATAAAAGTGGCTCAATTATTTCCCAGGTTTATGGATCAAGAGGATGCAATGGAACTTAACAAGGAAGTCACCATGTGGGAGCTCGAGGCTACCTTGAAATGGTTCAAGCAAGACAAGAGCCCAGGACCAGATCCTTGACCGGTCAAGTTCTACTTTGAATTCTTTGAACTTATTGGAGGTGATCTTCTCAAGGTCATTGAAGAGTGCTGAATCATTGGGAGGATGTATGAGGCCTTCAACGCTACATTCATTGCACTCATCCCTAAATTTGATAATACTAACTCTTTTGATGACTTCCACCCCATCTCCCTCTGTAACTGTATATATAAAATAATTTCCAAGATCATAGGTAATTGCCTTCGCCCCATATTATCCTCTCATATCTTCTCAGAAAAATTCACCTTCCTCTATACCCGATAGATTCATGAAGCTGTAGGAACAAGAGGTGATGCAATCTATACAGATGAAGAAATTGAAAGGTATGATCCTCAAAGTAGACCTCTCAAAAGATTTCGATTGTGCAAGTTGGTTATATATCAAAATGCTCTTAACACATCTTGGTTTTCCCATAGCATTTATACATTGGATCATGCACTATATAAAAAACATAAATTTCAGTATTCTTATCAATGGATTGACATCACCCTTCTTTCATTCAGAAAGACGCCTTAGGTAGGGATGCCCTCTACCCCCCCTTTTATTTTTACTCATTATGGAGGGTCTGAACAGAATTATAAGGGAAGAACCCAGGATGGGAAGACTACAGGGAATCAAGTGTTGGGTTGTGTTATATTCTTTCCACGACTAACCTACATAGTTAACTAGGGGGTTAGAGCGGGGCGGGTAGGCCCCCTCTACGGGGTTCGGGGCAGCACCCTGAGAAATTTTTTTTTGGACCCTATATTAGGTTTGGCGAACCTACCTATGGTTTTTGGTCCATGGTTTTGGACGCGATGGTTTTCAGTCCATGGTATTGGATGCTTTGGCATGTATAAATATGTATTGCAACATTGAAAGGAATATAATGAAAAATCAAGTTGGTAGTCTCGGTTTTGGGATCCAGCGGGAAATCTCTGTGTATATGTGTTTTATGTGTTATG
>APFE030714305.1:9066-32207 GCA_000404065.3 Pinus taeda
AAAAAAACTAAAACATAAGCAAACTAGAATTTGAATTTAACACTCTTGTTCACTTTCGAAAACTCATATGGTGGAATGCGATCTCTTTATCCTCATCTTTAGCTTTTTCCTAAAAAGTAAAAGCATACAAAAGCGGGAAAGAGCCATAAAGCATCAGGAAGATTTTTCCTAAGCACAAAAGTATCTAAAAAGTGGAAAAGGCCATTTTTATATGAGGAAACATTATTCACCCAAAAGATTTTTCCCAAATTGAACTAATGAGGAATTTGAGAAATCTTCATAGCCTTCACTTTCCTATATATTGGAGGCTTGGCCATTGAAAAATGATGGGAATTCTTGTATTGTCACGTTGTTGAGATCTATCTTGAGAGGTCAAGTTTTGGAGCTACAAGGTGGGGGAGGTGCTATTGCAACTACATCTGATTGTTGTAACTTTCCTCCAACTCCTTTATTCATATAGATCAATTATTCTTCCTTCCATATGTTTCATTTCATTCTTTGCTTCTTCTATTTAACTAATGGATGTATGGAATTTCGGTTTGTATTTATTTATTCAATAATATATATATGTTTCTGATAGTTTCGATTATCAAGATATTATGCTGTAAAGGATCCTTTATTCTCTCTCTTATGTGTAGGACCAAGCTATGGAGCTAGCTAGGAGTGCTTCCTAGCTGTACTAAAAACTCCAAGAAGACTTGCATGCAAGGACTCACAAGAATTTATTCTCTTTTTTTAAATCTATACTCTACATCTTGATCTACTAAGAATCCTAAGCCTTAGAACAACCTTTCTCTTAATTGGTTTGTCCTAGGTCTCCGGGATAAACTGAGAGGGTTTTATTTTCATCTAATCATGCATTAAATCCTACAACAAAATGATATTTAGAAACTTTAATATATTTCACTATGTAAATGAACTTAGTAAAATGAACCCATAGAGGGGGTTATAAATGGAAATAAAAGTATAACTCTAAACAAGAAGCCAAAAGTGGATTTAACCATGGATGCAAAATTGGGTGTAGAATTGGATGTTAAACTAGCCATCAAAGCAAGATGCAAACAATGACACAAAAGGGTTTTAAAGTAAAATTAAAAAATGGTGCAACACTAGACACAAAGAAGGGAACAAAATAGGGCATATGAAAGGATACCGAATTGGGTGAAAGCAAGGATGCAAAAATGGACACCAAAATAAGGATTCAAAGAAAGGTGTAAAATTAGGATGAAAAAAGGATGTAAGAAAAGACACAAAACAAGATGCAAAATGGGACTAAAAAAGGGTGAAACCAAGGATGTCAAAAATAATGCATAACTAGATGAAAATTCAAACTAAAATCTAGGTGCAAAATGAGACACAAATGTGGACACAAAATGTGGTAGAAAAAAGGATGTAAATTTGGAAGCCAAAAAGGATGAAAAACTAGATACCAAAAAGGATGCAAATTTGGACATAAAAAATGGTGCAAAATTGGACACAAAAGAAGAAAAAATGGTGCAAAAATGGGCATAAAAATGGCTCAAATTTGCATGCAAATTGAGATTCAACATTGGATGTAAAATGAGGTGCAACAAATCATTCAAAACTTGGTGCAAAAACAAATGCAAAAGTAAACGAAAAAATGGCTCAAAATTGAACGTAACAATAGACACAAAATGGGATGCAAAGGTGGATGCAACATATGGTTCAACATAGGATGCAAATTTAGATGCTCAAAAGGATGCAAACTTGGATGCAAGAAATAGTGTTAAAAATGATGCTAAATTGGATGCAACAAATGATGCAAAATTAAATGAAAAATATGGTGCAAAAAAGGGAGATAAATAAAATGCAAAAGTGGATGCAAAAAATGGTGCAAAAATGCATGAAAATTTTGGCACTAAATCAGATTCAAAATATGGTGAAAAATTGGATGGAAAAAATGGTGTAAAAAAAGGCAGAGAAACTAGCACAAAAATAGATGTAAAAATAAGTATAAAATTAGAAGCAAAAAATGGCATTAGACCAGATGCAAAAATTGGCACAAACTGGATGTAAAAAAAGGCACTAAATTAGATGCCAAATATGGTGTAAAAATTGATGCAAATTATGGCACAAAACTAGAAGCAAAGAATTGCACAAAAGAGGAAGCAAAAAATGATGCAAAAAATGGCACAAAACTAGAAGCAAAACCTGTTGTAAAACCAAATGAAAATCTTGGTGCAAAATATGATGCAAAAAATGATGGAAATTTTGGCATAAAAAAGATGCAAAATTTGGTGCAAAAAAGGACGCTTTAAAAATTGTACAATAGAGCCAAATTTAGCACCAGGCTGCTCATCCCAATTGAGAAAAAAATGCACTAAAATCTGGTGCTAAATCTGCTCAAATTGCCTGTTTTGTTGTAGTGTGTGTTTTGCAACATGGACTAACCACCTTTTGTGGATCCTAACTCTGGAAATTGTAGTAGAGACTAACACCCATAGGTTTTGCTTAAAGGAAATCATGATTCTAGCAAAGACACCCCTGATTAAGATTATATATGGGACCATCATTTCTAATAATATCATATCATTTTTCTCAGACATTTATTCAATATGTTATTTTATTATAATTTATTCTAAATATTTTGGATATTTAATTAGTGAGGCTAGATTGGTTGTCACAAAAAGTCTAGTGGCAAAACGTATTAATATGTTCAAGGACCTAAAGGAATCAAGGAAACCTTGAAAATTTGAATTTGGCCAAAATCCAAGATCAAACTTTGCTCTTATATTAGATGTGACAACCAATCTAGCTCACTAATTATCCAAAATATATTGAATATAAATAAATCCATTTAGAATAAACTAATATATGTTAAATAAGTGTTCGATATGAATGATATAATAGTATTACAAATGAGGGCCCCATATATATGTTGAAAAGAGTTGTTATTGATTTCAAATGTTGTCCAAATGAAAGAGAAAATTATATAATCAAATAACATATTTTCAGACCTTTCTAATGATATATGGCACACCTTTTGGAAATATTGTTTTTGGATTTTTGATACCTGATTTAGATACCCTATATTTGAATGTATTCTTACTCCAATTATCTAGCTCAAATGGGAGAATAATATATATGGTTGGAAATATTATTCAAATACCTTTCCAATGACATATGGCACTCACTCTAACTCCTCACCATTGAAGAGAAATACTTTTTTCAATATTCATTATATAGTCTACCAAGTCAGCCCAAACAATGCATAAGTCAACCCATCTAGTGGGCAAGTCGGCTTTGCTTTTGGGGTCAAATGCACTCTATATAGGCGTTATGTAGAGGAACATAGGACTCACTCACTCAAGCCAATTTGGGTCTATCTAAGCAAGTGAAGGAGAAATTATGAGGTTCATACCTCATGAACTAAGTGAATTGAATTCGAGATGGAGAGGTTTTATGTGGCAAATATTTTTGCACATTTTTTGATGGTCTTTCGATACTCTTTGGGAATGTTTTTGGTCCTAGTTAGAAGGCAAGTTTCATATATCTTCTAGAGGCCAGGCTTTAGCCCTATTAAAGGTGAGTTTTACTCTTTTTGAAGACTAAACTTTAGCCATGTTGAGGATGAATTTCAAGTTTGTTCTAGGGGTCAAATTATGGTGTTTGAAGGTTGAATCTTGTAGTTTTAAATACCAAATTTGTGTCTCGTTTGAGGGCCAATTTCTGGTGCATTGAAGGTAGTGTTCAGGTCTGGTTTGAAAGCTAGTTTTAGGTGTTTTGAAGGCCATGTTCAGGTCTGGTTTGAAGGATAGTTTTTGGTGTTTTGAAGGACGAGTTCAAGTATAGTTTGTGGTTGGAGTTGTAGTCCTATTATAGACCAAGTTTTGGTATTCTCTTTGAGGTGGTAGATCTCTGTTGGAGAAGTGTTGTAGGGATCTTTGAAGGTTGATTCCCATCGGCTAAGGAAATGTTAAGGGATATGTTAGCTAAAGTAGTCGTGACGTTAAGGTGATGATAGGTCCAACCCCTATTGTGGATAGAGGTGTAGTAATAACATGGATATTATGGACATTTTTGTGATAGGCCCATGGGTTGCATAAGGTGAGTGTTTAGTTGAAAGATCAATAGGATGCAACGAGAAAACCTTCAAGGTTGTGAAGGCCTATTTTGTTTCAAGTGTGTTTAAAATTTGTATGCAATAGAAATAAATATACAATCCTAAGTACAAGTTACCAGGTGGGAAAACCTTCTCTTTGAACATATAATAGCCTTGGTAGTGATAGTTGAATAATGAATACCACGAGTTGAGGAAGTTGAAGTGCTAAATGGGTGGACCTATCTTTGATCAAATATAGAGAACTGGCATGTAGGAGATCAAGTTTAAAGAGCCGAGTCAAGAAGCCTAGTTGAATAAAAAAATAGAACTTGAAATTTTATCAAATGTAGGATGACATTCTCAACAATCAAATATTACCATACGACAAAACAAGTCTTAGTTATGTGGGCAAGATTTCATGCAAAGAAGATGCAAGCCTTACGTCACCAAAAAATAAGTTTAAGGAAAATATTGAAAGTCATGCTAATATTCTTCAAAGCCTTTACAACGGTGGAAGCAAGGGAAGAAATCATGATGAGTTTGGAAGAGATACTGTAGTTAGAATTTATAAAAGTAGTAGTGAAATAAGAGACTAGAATAAAAAAAGAATCAAATCTTATGCAAAGCAGAACAACTTCAGAAGAGTTATTTCATCAAGACAATCCTTCTCATCGAGGTATTAAACTACATTTCTTGGTCATTTTTTTTCATGCACAAACTTTTGAAATAAAGCAAGGAATTTTAGAGCTTATGATAGGTATGATTAGGCCCGTATCATACCTCTAGAAGCAAAATTACATGCAATCAAATTATAGGTTCCAATGGATATAATAACACAAATCATAATTCATTCGCCCCATTATTCAAGTACGACACAAAATGCTACACATGCCATACTTATGGGCATATAGCATGTGACTATAGGAGCAACATGATATGGTCTCCTAATCAAATCAAGGAAGATGATATCTCTACCAGGCATAAATAAAAATACACCAAGGCGTGGAGAAGAAAACAAGAAGAGCCTAAGATGAATCTATATGCTCAAGACACATATCTTTATGGATGGAAACTTATAACTGATGCACTGGATCAAAGCAGTGCATAGGAACCATCTTTTGCTTCCTTAAAAAAATCATGCCCCACCACATTAATGGACTAAATGATTGGAAATTTCTATGTGCAAAGGATGATTGAAGAGCAGGAGAGAGCTCGAGGGCTTGCTCAAAAATGACAAGAAGAGATGTAACATATAGCTAGAGAAGAGGAAGAATGTCAATGAATACTTTTGTATTGGAGCCCTTTATAAACACAAGGGAAGCATTGGACAAGTATAAGGTCGTGTCTCAAAATTTAGAAGCTACAATCTCACAGGGTGATAGTGATAATTAAATTCAAGGAATTATCTCAGAGATTATAGGTATTATTTTGAAACACATTAGTAGAAATGAGAAAAATATGGAAATAAAACAAAAGGTTTTAAAGATATTGTATGAGAATCCATCAATAAAATTACATACTTCAACCCATATTTTTGTTTTGTTGATCATCCATGATGTTTGCAAATGGGTTTTGAAGGAACTAAGGAACACAAATTCACCAAGGATATAATTATTGCACTTATTTATTATGAACTAATTAACCTTATAGAATATACCATGCATCTTGCTAAACTTGTGTATTGAGGACATAATGTTGTGGCAACTGAATCCAATATCTTTCTTGTTCAAACCTATTTTATTCAAGAACCGAAGGTTAGTGCATCTGGGCCCTACCATCTTATTGAAGCTCTAGGAAAGGTGAAACAAAGGACATGATCTCCTGATTCCTAACAATAATTAATTGAAGATGTGATAAATGTTTCATCAAATGCAGCTGGTCAAAATGCATCTTCAATTGGGAAAGAGGAGAAGGCTAGACAATCTAGAGATAATAAGGCTAATTCTAGTCAACATGGGGAAATAGGGATGACAACTAATCAGGCAAGATGGTGGATTAACTAATCCTGTTTGTTTTTGTGAACATGTTGGAAGTATTTTTGAAGACTGGGCTTGTATTTATGGTCCTCTTAGAGTGAATGATAAAGCACATGCTGTTTACATATCACAATTACAACAATCTAGGATGCTAGAGGGAGATGTTATTTCAAACCATTTCTTTCGTGTCTTGACGAAACTATCTATCCAACACTATTCAACCTATGAAATATTAGTGCCAATTTCTCTTCCACTCCTAGTGCAACAAATGACACAAGGAATTTCCTTTACATTAATTGATATGTATTTGAAACTTTTGGTTTTGTTGATTAAGCATTGTGTATTCATGAGTAAATTAAATCTTCTAAAAAGGTGCTTACAATAACTGAGTGTCATTCTAAATATTGCAGAGGAAAAAAGGTGCATTCCATCCTAGACCTTATTTCCATCTATTTGTGAACTGGCTCATGGATTCTAAGTCCCCTGATTTTGCTCTTAATTCCAACAATTTTTAAGTACTTGTTGCATTTGCAAATGCTTTCCATTCCTTACAACCTTGGAGAGCACCTTGTTGGAGTTTTTATTGGATGTAATAAAGAGGAAAATTATGAGGATTTGTATGAAGAATAACCTCTAATTCATGATGTGTAAGAACCAATTGAGCTAGATGGAAATGATTATGAATTATAGGGAAAAAATGATAGCTATGTGCCTCAAGCATTTCCCTTTGAAGGAGAACTTTTAGTGGCTACAGATCACGGTGAACAAGAATTCCATGAGAATGAGGCTTTGGAGACCCAGAAGGAGGGCTTCATCAAAGAGGAAGAATATTAAAATAAAATACAACAATCCATGATCCAACAACCTATTGTTCAACGTGCCTCTATAGAGACACCTAGCTTGGCCTAAGTGGAGTTAGGCATATCTAGTATTGAATACACTCTTAAGATACATATAATGGTCGACTAGATGGAGCCTAAATTTATTATAATTGATTTATACACATATGATGTTCTGGGTTACAAATAAAGATGTCCATATTCAAAATTGATTGAAAGTCCTCAATATGAAGATAAAGAATTGAGCACAAACTCAGGGGGAGCAGTCCTTAGTGACAAAAACAGAGGAACATTTATCAAGAAGTGTTGAAAAATGTAGATAGAGGGAGCACCCTTTGGTATTGATGTCAAATGGGGAGATAGTGATGACAGGGGGAGCAACTAACAAAGTATGAAGAGAATGCAGATAGGGGAAACAACTGACAAGAAGTATGAAGAGAATGTAGACAAGGGGAGAAACTATCAGAAGAAGCAAATATCAAAATATTTCCATCAATAAAAAAGGGGAGATTACTAATAATGGTTGTTATTGATGTCAAAGGTTGTCCAAATGAAAAGAAATTTATATAGTCAAATATCATATTTCAAGACCTTTCCATTGATATATGGCATGCCTTTTGGAAATATTGTTTTTGGATTTTTGATGCCCCATTTAGATACCCTATTTTTGAATGCATTTTTATTCCAATTACATAGATCAAATGAGGGCATAATATATATGATTGGAAATATTATTTTGAGACCTTTCCAAAAATATATGGAATTCCCACTAAATCACGATTCAGGAGAAATGGTTTTTTGAATATTCATTATACAATATGCCAAGCCAACCCAACCATTGCACAAGTCAACCCAGAAAGTGGGCAAGTCGGTCCTGCTTTTGAGGGTCAAATGCACTATATATAGGCGTCATGTGGAGGAACGTAGGACTCACTCTCTCAAGCCAATTTGAGTTTTCCTAAGAAAGAGGAGCAGTTTTGAGCTTCATACCTCATGAACCAAGTGAAGTGCAACCGAGTTGGAGAGGTTTTTTGTGGGAAGGGATTTTTGGCACATTTTTGGAAGGGATTTTGGTACTATTTGGGGAGGTTTTTAGTTATGTTTAGAAGGCGAGTTTTAGAGATATTCTAGAGGCCAAGTTTAATCCTGATTGAACACAAGTTTTAGCCAATGTTAAAGGTCAAACTTTAGTCCTCTTGAGGCCAAGTTTTCAAGTTTGTTTTGGGGGGTGGGGCAGGGGGGGGAGGGGGATTTTGGTGCTTGAAGGTCGAGTTTTGGCCTAGTTTGAAGGTTGAGTCCCAAGGTTTTTAAGTCCAAATATAGGTCTAGTTTGAGGGCCAAGTTTTGGTGCATTGAAGGTCATGTTTAGGTTTAGTTTGAAGGTTAGTTTCTAGTAATTTGAAGGTTGAGTTCAAGTCTGGTTTGTGGCTAAAGTTGTAGTCTTGTTATAGACCAAGTTCTAGTCTGATCATTGAGGTGGCCAAGATTTGTTGGATAACTATTACATGGATCTTTGGAGGCCAAGTCTAGTTAGCTAAGGCATTGTTAAGGAAGTTGTTAGCTGAAGTAGTTGTGGTGTTGAGGTGATGATGGGTCCGAGCCCCATTATGGAAAAAGGTGCAGTAAGAACATGGTTATCATGTACAATTTTTGTGATTATAAGTTTGTGGGTTGCATAAGGTGAGTGTTTCGTGAAAAGGTTGATAGGAAAAAACAAGCAGATCTTCAAAGCTGTAAGGGCCAATTTGGTTCCAAGTGTGTTGAAAAACCCTATGTAGCAAAAAGAAATCTATAGTGTTGAGTACAAGCTACCAGGTAGGAAAACCTATTATTTGAAAATATAATAAGCACGAGTAGTGACAGTTGGCCAATAAGCACCAAGAGTTGAGGAAGTTGAAGTGCTAGATGGGAAAACCTCTTTTTGATCAAATACAAAGAACTAACATGTAGGAGATAAATTCTAAAGAGCCAAGTCAAGAAGCCTAGTTAAAGAGTAGAAAATTAAGGTGTATAGGTCAAGTAATTGTGATCAAGATTGAAGGTTCAAACTTGAGGGTTGTATGGATAAATGACAACTCATTAAATAATATTTTAAGATCCATAAGTTATTGATGACAAGTCTAAGGAACAAATTGTAGGCATACATTGTTTCATACAATTTATTATTTTTCTACTAAATCGGGGGGATTTCTGTCTACATTTGCAGAGATGTTTCTCAACTAGGGGGATGAAATATCTTATAGGTTGGTGCCTACAAAAGTTGTAAGCCTGTGCTTATTTTGTACAAGGAAGTTTAAAAATGTTTACAAAGAAAAACTGTGTAAGTGTTTCTTATGTAAATATTTGCTTCCAATGATTTATGTGCATCAAATGTTCTAAAAAGATAAAATAGTTAAAAATAATGAAATACTAATTCAGCCCCCTCTCAGTATTTCCAACAATTGGTATTTGAGATGATACCTTCATGCATATCCTAACAATTAAAGGTAAACCTCTAAAAAATAGAAGGGAAAATCAAGAAGGTGTGACTCCAAACCCACGAAAGAAGTCTCCTCCATAACCATGAATATATAATATTTTTATAGAAGATGAATATAATTAGAAGATTTAGACAGATCTAGAAGAAGTTTACACCATTGATTTTGAAGTTGATGCATTGTACCAATGCAATGCGAAGGAGTTAGCTTTTTCTTCCTTGATAGAATTAGGGTTGACTTTGTTAATGGATGAAAGGAGTGGAATCTTGCTATATGCCAAGGATGATTGAAGAGTAGGAGAGAGCCCGAGAGGTTACTAGAAAAGGAGAAGAAGAGATGCAACATCTAGCTAGAGAAGAGGAGGAGTGTTAAAAGAGACTTGTGGGTTGGAGCCATCTCTAAACACGGGGGAAAAATTGGACAAGTATCAAGTTGTGTCTCAAAATTTGGATGCTACAATCTTAAAGGGGCCGATGATCATGAAAGTTAGGGAATTATCTTAGAGATTCCATATATTATTTTAAAGTTTGTTTGAAGAATGAGGCAGATATGGCAATAACATAAAAGGTTTTGAAGAGATTGTATTAGAATCCATCAAGCAAATTACATGTTTCAATCCATATTGTTGTATTTGTGACCATTCATAAACTTTACAAATAGATTTTGAAGGAATTGACAAGTTGGGTCGTTTATTCAAATGAGGAATGCAAATCCAACAAGGATATAAATGTTGCACTTATTCGTTCTAAACCAATTAACCTTACATAATATACCATGGATCTTACTAAACTTGTGGATGGAGGTCATAATTTTGTGGCACCCGAATCTTCTATCTTTCTTGTTCAAACTTTTGTTTTATTTAGGAACCTGGGGTTAGTGCATCTAAGCACTACAATATTATTGAATCTCTAGGAAGGGTGTCACAAAGTCCAATATCTCTTGAATCCTCACAACAATTAATGAAATATGTAAGAAATGTTTCATCAAATGTAGTTGGTAGAAAAACATCTGTAATTGAGAAAGAGGAGTAAGCTAGGAAATGTAGATACATGAAGGTTATTCCCAGTTGACTTGGGGCAAATGAGGATGACAACAAACACACTAGGCGAGATAGTAGATTAGTTGGTCTTGATAATTTCCATGAACATGTTGGAATTATTCTTGAAGAATGGGCTCATATTTATGATCCTATTGGAGAGAATGATATTCATATGTTGTTTACATATCATAGTTACAATAATATAGGATGTTAAAGGGAGATGATAATACTGATCATTTCTTCCATGTATTGATGGAATTGTTTGTCCAACACTGTTTATCCTTTGAAATCTCAATGTTGATTTCTTTTCCAATCCCATAAGGCCTTTCCATTACATCTTTTGATATGTATTTAAAATTTGTGGTTTTGTTGGTTAAGTATTGTGCAATGGACTAACAAATGAGTGAATTCAATATTCAAATCAAGGTGCTTACAATGATTGTGTGTGTCATTCAATGGATTGTAGAGGAAAAAAGGTGCATTCCATCCTAGACTGCATTTGCAAGTACTCACTGCATTTGCAAATGGTTTCCATTATTTACAACCTTTGAGAGTAACTTGTTGTAGTTTTTCTTGGCTAGAATAAAAAGGAATATTTTGAGGATTTTTATGAAGAAGAACCTATGAATCATGATTTTTAAAAACCGATTGTGAGATGGAAATGATGATGAGTTATGGGGAAAACATGATAGTTGTGTGCATCAAGAATTTCCCTTTGAGGGTGAACTTTTAGTGGTTATAGATCATGGTAAACATGAATTATATGAGAATGAGGCTTCAAATACCCAGAATGAGGGCTTCATCAATGAGCAAGAAGATTAAGATAAAACAAGACAACCCATAATCCAACAACCTATTGCTTAGCAGGGCTTTATAGAGACACCTAGGCTTGACCTCAATGGAGTTAGGCTTGTCTAGTATTGAAGACACTTCGAAGATACATATAAAAGTCAATTAGATGGAGCATGGCAGAATTAGACATGATTTATATACATATGATGTTCTGAGCTATGGAGAAAGACATCCATATTCGACATTGATTGAAAATCCTCAATATGAAGATAAGATTGGAGCAGTTCTTAGTGAAAAAAAGAGAGGAACATACGTTACGAAGTGTTGAAAAATAGAGACAGAGGGACTCACCCTTTTCTATTGATGTAAAAGGGGGAGAGAATGCAGATAGAATGAGAAGTTATCTGAAGAATCATATGTCAAAGTATTGAAATCAATAACAAAGGGGGAGTTTGCTGAAAATGGTTGTTATTGATGTCAAGGGACATCGAAGTGAAAAGAAAGTTAGATTGTCAAATAAAATATTGCAAGACCTTTCCAACAATATATGGCGTGCCATTTGGAAATATTCTTTTTGGAATTTTGATGTCCCATTTATATATCCTATAATTGAATTCGTTTTTACTCCAATAACATAGCTCAAATGGGATCATATTATATATGGTTGGAAATCTTATTTTGAGACCTTTCCAAGGGTATATGACACCCTTTCTACACGGTTGAGGAGAAGTGATTTTTTGAATTTTCATTGTACAATCTTCCAAGTCAGCCCAACCAGTGTACAAGTTGGCCTAACAAGTAGGAAAGTTGGTTCTTCTTTTGGGGGTCAAATGCACTAAATGATCAAGGTAACTCCAGACACGCTCAGAGGTCAAAGAGGGCTTATAATAACTCAAAACCCAAAGTGTTCAGATTTCTCTCAAATGAGGACGAGATCAAAGTTCTCTTTTACTTGATTCCAACGGTGTGAATGACACTCCAATCCAAGGTCGTATGAAGGAGATATGGCTGGTCAAAGTTTTGGTCAAAGTGGGCATGTGGGACAGGTTTAATGATCCTATAAATTGACTGAGACCCGACGCACATAATTTGTCCATTGGGAAGGTGAATTTGTGGCCTACTTAAATCATCCAGTGGCCCTTATTTTTGACAAATTCAAAATTAAACATGATTGGTTAGGGAAACAAAAAAATATATTAAAATACGAGTGGCGGACTACCATCCCCGCCAACGTGGTATTAATATGCCAAAGTTGGTTGGCGGGCCACCAACCCCGCCAACCATTCCAACCAATATATGTCATGTATATATTGTTATATATAACAAAGAACTGGTGGGAATAGAACCCACGACCGGCGGGTCCCTCGACCCCACCCAATGCAGCGGCCCTACCACTACAATCCAACTTATAAATGCACATTTTATAACAAACAACAACAACCAATATTAAAATATGTAACTGTCGCCATGGAGTCAACAATCCGCCTACTCCAAAATTAGCGCAATAGTTTAAAATTACACCACGAGCCGAGGGTCGACGGGGTTGGAACCCCGACCACCCTGAGCCTAATATAACCCGCCACTAATGGCCCATGGGGTCGAATTTGTTATGCTCATCGAGAAATCAAATATAAGCCTAAATTTTTCATTCAATCAAGGGAGAGAACTGAAGGAGGAGCACCGAGTGGATTTGAAGAGCGTCAAGTGGAACCATGAATGGCAGAGCGGAACCTTGACACGGATGCCAAGGTGGAACTATGCTGGCATTAATTTCGAGATGGAATCTTTGTAGAGAATATTCCCTGATGCAGAGAGGAATCTAAAATATTCATTAAGAGGCAAAATTTCACATTGTCAGAATGCTGTCAAGTTTATAGTCATTTTTATCATATGTTCGAAGGGAGCGTGATGGTGAAGTCAGATTTGCCATATGAGAAGCAAAGTTATACATGCCCAACAACACAAAATCTTTAGAGAATCTTGAGGAATATTTAGATTCCCTTGGAGGTTGAATTTTGCCAGTATCAGAATATAGCCGACTTTATACTCATTCTTCACAGAATTTCACTAGGAGCGTAGTGGTGTGCTCAAAATCTACATACGAGCAACATAATTTCCGAGCATCTGCAGAAAGAAATCTATGGGGGAATCTAAAATATTCCCAAGGGTCCAAAAGTTGATGGTTTCTGAAATGGAGAAGTCGATAGTCGATTTTACACTACTCATCACTAGGAATTCAGTGGTGCAGTCCATTTCAGTAGTCAAACTTTTCCTTTTTTGGCCATCTTCGAAAGTGGAGGTATATGATGCAATTATGTTATGCGTCTTATTGTTTTGATGAGATGATGTCTTATTGTTGAGATCCCTGTGTAACACTATGTTGAGGGATACTTGTTGCCACATTATTGTGAGAATGTATTAGCTTGTCATGTTGAAGGAAGACCCATTTTGAGTGAGAGTTCCTGTAGGGAGAACATCTCATGGAGAGACAAGCCACTCTTGTTGAGGGTATATGTCTTTGTTATGATAAAGACTATTCCATGTACATAATAATCATTTGCAACATTCAATGAAGTGACTTCCACACTATCTTAAAATCGGGCTCGGAGACGTAGCCCACACTGGGTGAACTCTGTTATCAAATGTGTCGTGTTCTTGATTTGCTTATCGTAATTATGTTTCCTCTTGTTTAAGCATGCACATATGGTTATTTTATGATCTTTTAAATGAAATTCTATTAACATCACATAAGTAAAAGTTCTTGGATAATTCTAGTAGTTGAAGAGATCCAGATCAAGTATGCTATGGGAGTGGTCTTCTCGCTGATGTGACTTGCAAGTGTGAACAATTTAACGTGCAACAATGGAGGATGAAGAAGAAATGTACAGGACCTTCCTAAGGATGTCAAAAATGGTGAACATAATGTATGAATCTTATGAGAAGAGAATAGAGGAATAGGAGAAATAAAGAGCAGAGGACTATGCTTCATCTACCCTCTCAAGTGAACATTCAATGCCTTCATCGTCTTCTCATCATTCGAATGAGGAGATCAACCAGAGTCTTCAAGCAGAAAATGATGAGTTGAAGAGGCTTCTACAAGAAGAGAAAGAGGAGAAGTAGAGATTGCATCTTTAGTTGCGAGCTACAGAAGAGGCCTTGGAAGAGTTGAATTGCATTGAAGGCTTAGCGAAGCCATCATCACCTGCTCTAGAATCGACAATTGAGGTAAACAATGTTGATCATTCTTGAGTTTTATGTTCACATGACACAAATTCTATTGGAAACATGGAGGTACCCATTACAGGAATTGACATGAGACTCCTTACCGAGATGGGGTATAAAGGAGGAGGACTTGGTGTTAATGGCCAAGGCATGACTCAACCATTGGAGGTTGTGCAAAGACCTCGATTTGTAGGTGGGGTACATTGAAGGAGAGAACTCAAAGGTGTCAGAATATTTTGAGACATTGTTGAAACTATCAAGGAAAGAGAATGATGGGAACACATCACCATCCATGACAATGCACATTGCAGAGGAAGATTTGAGGCGAGCTCTTATCACCATAATTACACCAGAGGCAACCAAGAAAGGTATGACAAGTCTCAGTATTCTAAAGTTCATTTCGATTACAACGATGTTGTTAATGATGAACATAAATCATGGTATAGAAAGACTTGTGGGTTTTGTGGTTTACATAACCATGTGATTATTGAGTGTTGGAAGAGAATGGAAGCAAAAAAGAGGATGAGGCGTGAAAGGCCTTCTCCACATAAGGGAAGGAAGCATGTTAAGAAAGTCTGGAGGAAGAAGACTTATTGCAGTAATTGCAAAAAAGGTGGTCATCAAAGAGCCACATGTTGGAGGCTCGATCCAGAGCAACATCTTAAGGACAAAGCACCCGTGCATGAACTAGTTGAAAAAGTTGTTCGACAAGCGAATCCACCACAGGGAGATGATCCATTCACTTTGATAGGTGAAAGATGTTTTTTCTAGATGTGATAGCATGTCATGGCCTCAATTTTGTAAATCATGTGTTGCAACTTAAAATGTAAAAGTGATGATGTGTTTTCCATCACTTGTTGAAGCAACAATGATGTTTTGGCCTTATATTGATAGTTGGGGTATTGTTTCCATTTTGATGTAAAATTGACCTTAGAGTATGTGTTATAAACTCATGGAAAGTATGGGGTGCTTGGGTCATAATTGGTCATATAATTTAGCATGTAATTTGAAAAATATTGTACTACATGTTTGCAGAGGATGAAGGTGTCGGTTCATCACTTATGGCTCTGAAGAAAAAAGGTGAAGGAGAAGGAAGGGTGACTTGTCTGAACACTTATGTTGCAAACAATGTACACAACAATTGCAGATTATGTTCATGCTTTTGGTGGAACAAAAGCTCCTTAGTGGAGAGGAATGATCTAGGTGGCTCTAGACACACTCAGATGTCAAAGAGGGCTTATAATAGCTTAAAATTCAAAGTGCTCAGATTGCTCTTGAACTAGGACCAGATCGAAGTGCTCGTTGTCATGATTGGAATGGTGCAAACAACACTAAAATCCAAGTTCCTATGAAGGAGAGAGGGATGTTAAACGTTTTGGTCAAAGTGGGCATGTGGGCGAGGTTTAATGATCCTACAAATTGACCGAGACCCGTTGCACGAAATCCAACCACTGGGTGGGTGAATTTGTGGCCTACTTAAATTGTCTAATGACCCTTATTTTCGACAAATTAAAAAATAACCATGATTGGTTAGGGAAGCAATATATAATATATATAATATATATATATATATATATATATATATAAATATAATTATATATATATATATATATATAGATATAAGATATATATATAATATATAATATATATTATATATATATATAATATATATATATATTAAAATAGGGGTGGTAGGGTGCCAACCTCGACACCCCCGCCAACATGGTATTAATATGCCAAAGTTGGTTGGTGGGCCACCAACCTCGCCAACCATTCCAACCAATATATGTTATATATATATATATTGTTATATATAACAAAGAACTAGTGGGAATCAAACCCATAGCCGATAGGTGCCTCGACCCCACCCAATGCGGTGGCCCTACCACTATAATCCAATGTATAAATGCACATGTTATAATAAACTGCAACAACCAATATTAAAATATGTAACCATTTCCTTGGAGTCAACAAACCACCAACTCCAAAATTAACGCGGGAGATTAAAATTACACCACGTGCCGGGGGTTGGTGGAGTTGGAACCCCAACCACCCCAAGCCTAATATAGCTTGCCGCTAGCAGCGCATTGGGATGAATTTGTTATGTCCACCGAGAAATTAAATATAAACTTGAACTTGTCATTCGATTGTGGGAGAGAATTGTCGGAGGAGCACTGAGCAGATTTGAAGAGCGCTGAGTGGAACCATGAATGGCATAGTGGAACCTTGACACAAATGCTAAGGTGGAACTATGCTGACATGGCTTTCGAGACACAATCTTTGCAGAGAATATTCCCTAATGCAAAGAGAAATCTAAAAGATGCCTTGGGAGGTAAAATTTCACATTGTCAAAATGATATCAAGTTTATAGTCATTTTTATCATATTTTTGCAGGGAGCACGATGGTGAAGTCAGATTCGCCATCTGAGCAGAAGAATTTCAAGTGCCCCAAAACACAAAATCTTTAGAGAATCTTGAGAAATCTTTAGATTCCCTTGGAGGCTGAATTTTTCCAGTATTAGAATGTAGTTGATTTTATACTCATTCTTCATATAATTTTGCAAGGAGCACAGTGATGTGCTCAGAATTTGCATCTGAGCAGCAATTTTTTCGATCATATTTAGATAGGAATCTTTGGGGCAATATAAAAGGTTCCCGAGAGTCCAAAAGTTGATGGTGTTATAAATGGACAAGTTGACAGTGGATTTTACACCACTCATTGCTAGGAATTCAATGGTGTGGTCCATTTTAGTAGCTGAACTTTGCATTTTTCGGCCATCTTCGAAAGTGGAGGTATATGATGTAGTTATGTTATGCATCTTTTATTTTGCTGAGATGATGTCTTATTGTTGAGATCCTTGTGTAACATTATGTTGAGGGATACTTGTTGGCACATTATTGTGAGAATGTATTAGCTTGTCATGATGAAGGAAGACCCATTCCGAGTGAGAGTTCCTATAGGGAGAACGTCTCGTGGAGAGACAAGCCACTCTTGTTGAGGGTATATGTCCTTGTTATCACAAATACTATTGCATGCACATCATCATCATTTGTAACATTCAACGAAGAGGCCTCCACACTATATTGACACCGATCTTGGAGACATAGCCAACACTGAGTGAAATTCATTATCAAATGTATCGTGTTCTTGATTTGTTATGATGTCATTCTTAATCTAATTGATGCTCGTGTTTTTTTTGGCTTTCCATAGGTATTCTAACTCTGTGATAAGGTTTTCTTAGCCATGATATATAACTTCCACAAGGAATTTGGGAGCAGTCCTAACCATTTCCAGATATTTAACTAGCGAGTTTTCTTTAGGGTGTGGTTTCCCAAAATCCTAAATCCAACTTCGTTCTTTGAAAGGGTTTTTATATTCTTATATTTTTCCCTTCATGAGGATTGTTGTTAAGGACAAAATACTATTTTTCCTCACAGGAAAAATAGTGACTCTACTCGGTCATCTATAGCTAAAAATTTGTCTTAAAAAAAAAAAACCCTTAGTACTTAATTCCTTTCTTTTTAATGGATTTCCTTTATCAACTTTACTCAACTTTCTTATAGGTATGCACTCGTGGAGTTAAGTCTTAAAGTGAACAAATTGTTAGAAAAAGAAAGCACTGTCTTTGTCTTTCTTGGTTTCTCACTCTACCATCAGGTTACTGGTGTTAATTTTACCTTTTAATATTGCCAGACCATGCATGCCATAATGGCCTTCTAGCTTACTTTTGGCTCCTTTGAGTTTACGAATTAGGGTTTAAAGATCAAGGCCTTAAAATTGATACATACATGTTTCACTTTGATTTACATGTAATTCAAAGTCTATTTTAGGGAAATGTTTAGAACTTTGTAAACAATTTGTTGTGTAATTTTTTATTTTTATTTTTAAACATTATAACCGTGTTTTCTTTTATGCGAGGGTTTATTTCCTTCATGTGGTCTCTAAAGTTGTTTTTGTGTACACTAACAATATATATTGTGGTCACTTCATATGAACAATAACTTTATTTTAAAGAGTTTGTTATTTTAACATGTAGGTTCTAAATTTTTCTTCTACAATCCTTCTCTGTTAATTTAACAATTAGATATTCAATTAACTTAATATTATTTTCTCATTCTAATATTTATATTTTTTTATGTATTTATTAAATAGTTAATACCTTTTGCTAACTAACTATTAACTTAACAACCAATTAAAATTACTTTATATATTTATATATAAATATATAATTTATACATACATATATACATACATACATACATATATACATACATACATACATACATACATTTATTTAATTATTTATTTATACACATATTTATAAATTAAAGGTGAAGTCACTTAATATAACTAACTTCCATTTTAATTTATTAATTAACTTATTTTTATGACCCTGGTCCAACTAATTGATCCCCAGTCAAATTTAGCTATTGGTCAGTTAGCCATTGGAGCCTCTGACTATTTAACATGTAAAGCTACATCTCATTCTTCAAGTTGTCCTAACGATGAACCACACGGGTTGGTTCGAAACACATCGACAAATGAAATATCATATGCTTTACGCTAAAAAGTTTATCGTAAACTATATATAGGTTATTAAATAAAAGATATAATAAATTAGGTCGACCATTATCCTATTAGTTTTCCATTTATTTAGTTATTTATTATTATTATTATTATTTTTTAATAATTTGTTTAATTAATTCATTAATTTGTTTAACTAATTCACTAATTTGTTTGATCAATTAATTAAGGGAATAGATTAATTAATTAATTTTATTATTTATTATTTATTAATATGTCTATTATTTTAACTTTATGTATTTATTTCTTTGTTTAATTATTAATTTATTTTATTTGATTAATTTGTTTTATTTGATTAATTAATTAATTTCATTAATTAATCCTTACAAATTTGGTGAGTTATTTTGCTATAATATCATCTATAATTCCTAGAGTTAATTTGTAATTCTTTAGATTTGAGTAATCATGATTACATGCATTTTTTTAGTTATATATTAATATTATCAAATGATTATATGTGAAGTACTCAATTACTAATTTATGTTTATATTTGTTAATTGTTTTAGTGTTTATGGAGGATGTTATATAATTGATGTTTTTGTTATTTATTATACTATTTTTTTAAGAGGGGGGGAATAGGTTATTTTAAAGGACATGACTTAATTATTGATTTTTTAATATTTCAAGTAAAGGTTTATAGGTGTTTCTTAGTTTTAATCCACCACCCCGGTTCAAGTTGTTCTTCATTTTTTATATTTCAATGGCTTCTTCGATTTTCCTTTTAAGATAGTGGTCGCATTTTTTAACCAGTTTGAATTCTTCCATGCAGATGTAATGAGAGTAATAGTGAACATGTTTTGCTAAGGCCAATTTTGAGTTCCTTTCTCTGCTTAAGACGACGATGTGTTATTTAATTCTAATATTAAAAGACCTACATGTTTCACCTATGTATTTCTTACCGCATGAGCAAGGAATCACATAAACACCTTTTTGAAGGTTAGGGTTTATGGGATCCTTGACTAAGTTGAATAATTGTCTGATTATGTAGATTTTCTCCTTAAATACTTTTGTATATTTCTTTATGTATCACTGTAATATGTTCCCAATGGCTTCTATCACTTTATGGGGCCAAAAATGTAGTGGTAGATTATACAATCTAACCCAAACCGACATTCTAGATACCACCATTATATGGACATCAAAATCTAAGAACCAAGGCGTGACAAAAAGTCCCACAGAGGCCCAAAACCATGGACCCTCTTGCAATATATATTCAAAATCCTCTCACATTGCAAATTTTACTATTAAAAAACCCCTTGAAAAAAATCTGAATCTCACAATTTATTGTCCAATTTGTGAATATCCAATGGAAGAGATCCACTTTTTTTAGCCAAAAACTGTTGAATCTCGATGGTACTGGTTGAAATTCATATGTGGTACACAAATCATTTGTTATGGTAGATCTATAGTCATTACTGGGATTTGGTTTAGTTGTTCCACTATGTAGGGGTTGGGTATATTGTGTGTCTAATATGGTATTGTTGAGGCAACAAATTTTCCTTTGAGGATATCTACGAATGAAAATCCTCCATTAACTTTCCCTTGATTTGATTTCTTTCCTTTATTAATAATAGATCTAGACATTCCCCATATGCCCTTTGAATTTCTTGGTCGAGGTGATCCTCCCTGAAGCCTCATGCTCAATACGATGGTGGATGATAGGAGGATGTTATAATATTGTAACATCACATCATATTGCATGGATTTTCCACCAAATATTAGACTTTTTAGGATCATGAGGATACCCAAAGTGTGCATGATCTTGTGCTATAATTGTTTGAAGTGATCTGTGGCCCAAACCAAAAATAATATTGATTTTCCATCTGGGGATTTGATAAAAATATTGGAAGGCTACCAAATTGAGAGCCCATAATTGAGAGTCACATAGATCTGAAGTCTAATCAATGGATAATAGTCGACCTACAAAGAGTGAGAGGGATTTTTGTGGAAATATTGACTTCATAAGCGATGGTAAAACCACCGGGCTCATCCACTTTGATGGAGGAAGATTCTGATCTGGAAAAAAGTGAAGAAAACTCTCTAGATCTAATGCTACTACTCCATTTTGACAACCTATTGTGGTCAGGGGATTGAGAATAACCAGGTTCAAGATATTTAGCAACAGATCTATAAAATGAAGTGCTTGGGGTGGAATATTCACTTCTGTAGCCAAATTTTTTCCTTCAGATCTGACCGATATTTCTCTTGTGACTAATAGCAAGAAGTTATAATATTTCTGCTCCAGAGTCACCTTAACCCTACATAGGTCCATTCCCAACTCATGAGTGTGACACCCGTTTCTTCCTTCTATGCCATCATGTACATACGGGGTGAGCATATGCTCTGCACAATAGCCTAGTGAATGATACTACCAACAACCCAGGCTATCAGACTCCATCCCCGCATAGGTGATCGAAACTAATATTCACTCCATTCAAAAACTTCATTATTATACCTGTGAGTGGTGAGATCATGCCCTAGTGATGATACAAAAGGTGGATTTGATGTCTAAAGAGACCCGATCACATAAGGAAAGCAAAAAGACAGAGAAACCCTAGCCATCACACCGAACTCGTCCTCTTGACATTGTTCCCTTCTCAATATTATATTTGATTTTTTCATTAATATATTCTTATCTTACATTTTAATCAATTTTTTTATTTAATTCAATCATCGTGAGTTCATAATTAGTGTATTAGATAATTGTTCTTTTATGGTGCAAAATGGATCGAGTTTATAACTTCTTAAATCTATTTAGTATAAAAGAAAAAAATCACAAATATTTTTAGTCAATAAATTTTATAGATACAAATGACCACGATAATACCACAAGTAACAATGACTATGAATTTTCCTTGTAAGAATCATCACCAGTTTCTGTATGTTTGAAAATCACAAGTTTTCATGATTTCTTTTAATCAAGATATACTTTTCAACAAATACATATAATCACAATATCAGAGGTGACTATGAACATGAATATTCTTTTAACCACAATCATTCAATTTAAAATTAAAAATATATCAAATGGCACTAATGATCGATGATAAATACAAACAAAATAAACATAAACTTTAAAAAATAATTTTAAAATTGATGTTTTTTTATGACAGAATTTTAAATGTATGTGGTTTTATTTGATGCTATGTATTTCTTTGTTGCACCTTTGTTTGTTTTTTTGTGTATAATATTTTAACACATGTGATGTCATAGACAATAATTACTTTTAGAATGCGTAGAATCTATATATTAACTTATTAATATTTAATTTGTTGTTTAATTTAATAAAATATTATTTTTTCAACATCATGAATGAATTTGAAGTTTTGTAAGCACCAATATTTAATGCACAATTATTTATAAATGTTTTTAATTAATATGATTTTTATAATTACTTACAGATGTTTTATGATTATAGAATTTTAAATGTTTGTGTTTTTATTTTATGTAATGTATGTGTTTCTTTGTTTATGCCCTTGTTTGTGTATAATTTTAAAACACAAGAAAGGCTTTTATCAGAATATCCCATATGGAAGGTCATTGCCCAAATTTCCTATTGACTTCATACCTTTATGATGATTTTACACACATAAAATATAATATGCAAGAATTACAGTCCCAATTAATTGAATGTGTATTAAACTATATATGTTCAAATTAGCATTTAGTTTAACAAAATTTCATTAATTTTTGCAAATGACCATAACATCATGAATGGCTATGGATTTTTTTAAGTATCATTAGTCAATTCATCTTTGGGAAGTATTTTTAATCAATATATATTGATAATTAGTTACAAATCCATGTTTTCTGATGATATAATTTTAGATGTTTATGTTTTTATTTTATGTAATGTATTGGTTTGTTTGTTTGTGTTTGTACATCTATAAATTATTGAACACAAAAAAACATTTATTAGAATAACTTGATACAAATAACCTATATGATCGAATGCAAGAATTGCACTTCAAATGAATTGAATGCTTGCATTAAAAACTGAATTTTGGATGAATTTCATAAAAGCCATTATGTTGGACACCCCGGATACTAGAAAATGATAGCGACACACCCAAAAGAATATTACTGGCTGGGTATGCAAAAAGATGTGGCTGAGTATTTGGCACGTTGTTTAGAGTGTCAACAAATAA
>APFE030714322.1:0-14338 GCA_000404065.3 Pinus taeda
AAGAGATTCTAGGGGAAGGTTTATAGCTAGGGCCAAGAGTTCAATTTTTACAACTCCATCCACTCCAAGGTATAGGCAAGATACACCTCCAACATCTCCAACTCATACTCCTAGCCTTAGGATCCCTAGAATTCAAGAGGCAGTAGTTGAATTAGGACTCTCCCACACTATCCACCGAATCTGAGTTAGGGAAAGACCCTCTCTTTACTTCTACAAGAAAACACATTGTAATCGAGGAAGTAGAATCACCTGAGGAAGAAGAGGGAGAAATTCCTCCTCGTTCGCCATTAGTAGAAGAACCATACGACTCTGAAATCTCTGAGGAAGCTATCATGACAGAGGAAGTAGTAAATGGATTTGGAGGAGGTAGAGGTAGAGGTAGAGGAGGAGGAAACAATGGAGGAGGTAGAGGTAACAACGAGGGAAACAGGGATGGAGATAACTCATTTGGATTTCCTATAGTTGATGAGGAATCTTGAACAACAATGAAGAACATCTCACCATATGTCCTCCCAAACTTTTATGGGTTGCGAAGTGAGGACCTTGAAACATTTTTATTTGAGTTTGAAGTCGTGTGCCGAACTTATGATTATATGGAAGATGCTCAAAAACTCAAGTTGTTTCCTTCAACATTGAAGGGAGCTGCTCTAAAATGGTTCATGGGATTAGTCACTCAATCCATTAGGACTTGGAATGACATGAAACAAACATTTTTGGATAGATACCTGGACTATTGTATGCCCACCAATCAGAAGGATGAGGTATTCAAAATGGTACAAAAAGAAGATGAAAACTTGGAGGATCTACTTGAAAGATTTCAATACAACCTCAAAAGAGAAAAAATGAGCAACCTAGATGAAGAAACCTTGAAAGCCCTTCTATTAAAAGCCATTAGAGATGAATTGATAGATATTTTGAATATGATGGGGAAAGGAGATATATCTCAGCTTCCACTTCATGATATAGTAGAGCTATGTGTCCATATCTCAAGGGGAAAATATAAAACTGGAAAAGGGCGTAGAGATCCTTCTCTCATTAGAGAAAATAAATCTACAACTGGATCAATGAGTAGGGCTGAGATTGGCAACATGGTTGATGAGTTCAAAACAAATATTGTAGGGAGTCTTAGTGAGTAACTAGACACCCTTAAGATACAAAACAAGAAGAAAGTAGAAGCTGAAGCTTTGGCCATCTTTTATCCAAAGTGTAGGAGGAAACATGCTCTAAGGGAATGCCCCTTGGAGGCAAAAGTTGTAGAAACATGCGTGATTTTCTCAGAAAGCCATGAGACAAAGGATTGTCCTTCAATTCATGGTCTCAAAGCTGTCTTTCAAGAAGACCCAAATTCAATTGAGTCTCTCTGTTTTGTTTGAAGGAGACCTTGGCAGGAGCAACAAAATCAAGGGTTTAATAACATCGCGAAATTTCAACCCCCACCAAGTTGGAATCCTTGGAAACAACCTTGTTCCCAACCTCAAAAACGATTTCAATCATGGGTACAAGGTATGAAAAATCCTTATGGGAGATTTGCTCAATTTGATCAATATCCTCCATCTTTTCAAAACCAACAAGTTCCACAATCTCCAAATCAGAATCCACAACTTTCATTACCATTTCCACAACAACAACCCTCTCAACAGAATCCAAATTCCCAACTCTTACTTCCATTCCAACAAAAGATAAATCAATTACCTTCCCAGCCATTGCCAAATCCAAAAAATAAAAACCCTCAAAATGCTTACATGGTAGAAGGACAACAATTTCCTACCTATATGATTGTTCCTCTCAATGATGTACAACTCAAATCTGGTAGAGTCTTAGACAAGCCTTCTATAGATACTCAAAAGCAAAGCATTTCTGAGGAAGAATCTCTTAAAGCCAATAAAGGTTCTGAAGTATCTCTTCAAAACCCAAGCACTCAAGAAGAAAAAGAAAAAAAAGAATAAACCCCCACATCTCCTATAGGCAGGCAACCTGCATCTTTATCCACACCTCCTTTTCCTGAAATATTACAAATTGACAAAGGAGTGGAAAAACAAATCTTGTTGCGTGGCTATGATTTTCTAGATGAATTAAAGAATGTCTATATCAAGATTCCCTTGTTACAATCCATTAGAGAAATTCCTATTCTAGCTAAAACAATAAAGGAGTTGAGTCTCAAAAGGCCAGGAAGGAAACCAAGAGATATAGGAAGAATCCACCTGGTAGGAAAAATTGCAGATATCAAGATGGGAAAAGTTACCATGCAGAAGTATGTAGATCCCGGTAGTCCAATTGTCAAAACACATATCAATGGGGTAGAAATTCCAAATACTTAGATTGATTTAGGGGCTGCTATCAATATTATGAGTAGACAGACTATGGAACAGCTAAAAATTCCTAATCTTCTTTTTACACCTACTTTACTACAGCTTGTAGATCGATCAATTATTAAACTAGATGGTGTATTAAAAGACATTTTGGTCTCCTTCGATTCTTGGGAGTATCCAATGGATTTCATGATTTTAACTCCCAAGAGTAATCTAGGAGGGTATCCACTCATTTTAGGAAGACCTTGGCTAGCCATAGCTGATGCTTTTATCAGTTGTAGATCAGGGGATATGTATATTTCTAATGGTAATTCGACAAAGAAATTCAATATGTATCCTTCAGCAAAAACAATTACAGAAATAGGAGATAATGAATGGGTCGATGATGAGGACACTATAAAACCTGTCTGTACCATTTCTGAAATCAGTGAAGATAGTCAAATTCTGAACACATTAGAAAACTTTGAAACCTCTTCAGAATATGACCACACACAATTTTAGTTAAATTCTGACATTGAGTATCTATCATCTAGAAAAATGTCTCTTTACTCAATGGAAGAGTTTGGTACTTCCACCACTGAGATTTTTCCAGGTAAAACATTGAATATCAACAAAAACTTGGAAAGAGCACAACAGGAAGAGCTAACTAGAATCTTGCAAAAACATTCTACTGCATTTGCATGGGAGTATACTGACATGAAAGGTATTGACCCTAAGACTTGCATTCATCACATCTACATCGAAAAAAATAGTATACCAATCAGACAACCTCAGGGAAGGATGAATCCAAAGCTTAGAGAGATAGTGAAAGAAGAGCTTCAAAAACTACTAAATGTAAACTTCATTTATCCAATTTCAAATAGTCGATGGGTTTCTCCTTTGGTTATAATACCTAAAAATAATGGTAAATGGAGGGTATGCATTGATTATAGGGAATTGAATAAAGCAAATTTAAAGGATCACTTTCCTTTACCCTTTATCGATCAGGTATTAGAGACTCTAGCAGGCAAAAAGTACTTTTTATTTCTGGATGGTTTTAGTGGCTATAATCAGATTCAGGTGGCACCTGAAGATCAAGATAAGACCATATTCACCTGTCCATGGGAAACTTTTGCTTACCGCGTGCTTCCTTTTGGATTATGTAATGCACCCGCACCATTTCAAAGGGCAGTACTAGGAATCTTTTCTGATCTAATCCATGATTGTGTAGAGATCTATATGGATGATTTTACAATTTATGGTGATTCATTTGAAGAGGCATTAGAGAATTTGGAAAAGGTCCTCATCAGATGTAAAGAAACAAATCTTTCATTGAGTCATGAAAAATGCTTTATGATGTTTACTGAAGGGATTGTTTTAGGAAATCATATTTCAGGGGATGGAATTAAAGTTGATAAATCAAAAGTTGAAGTCATCTCCAAGTTGCCTATTCCAATTTGTCAAAAAGATGTTAGAAGTTTTCTAGGATTTACTGGGTATTATAGAAGATTTATAGAAAACTTTACCAAAACAGCATCTCCACTCTTCAAATTACTTACAAAAGACTGTGAATTCAAACGGGATCCTGATTGTCAGTCAGCATTTGAAACTTTGAAAACAAGAATATCTGAAGCACCCATTTTGAGAGGGCCAAATTGGAAACTTCGTTTCCATATTTCTACAAATGCTTCAGATATAGCTCTAGGAGCTATGTTGGGTCAAAAGGATTCAGTTCCTTATGCCATTTACTATACCAGTAAAAGTTTGACTCGCACTGAGTTGAACTATACTGTGACTGAAAAAGAGTTTTTAGCTGTTGTTCATGCAATCAATAAGTTTATACATTATATAACAGGCTATGAAACTTTTTTCCATACTGATCATTCTACAATTAGATATCTAATGAACAAACCTGTTACTAATGGTAGAGTTACAAGATGGCTCTTAATTTTACAAGAATTCAATATTACTGTGTTGGATAGACCAGGAAAACAAAATACAGTAGCTGATTTCTTGTCTAGGATCCAAAATATTAAAGAAGATTCCCTTGTAGAGGATAAGTTTCCAGATGAATATTTGTTTGTAGTAGCTACTCAGACTCCTTGGTATGCAGATATTGCCAACTATTTGGTTACAGGGAATCTGCCTCCACATCTATTTCTTGGTGAAAAAAGAAAAATTTTTCATGAGAGTTCAAAATATTCATGGATTTCTAACGAATTGTTTAAAACAGGGCCAGATTGTGTGATCAGAATATGTGTTCGGGAAGATGAAATGCATAACATCCTCAAGGCATGTCATGATGAGCCATGCAGTAGACACTTTAGTGACAAAAGGATGGCCTATAAAATCCTTTCTTTAGGATATTATTGGCCTTCCCTTTTCAAGGACACAAAAGAATATGTGAAAAGGTGTGACAGCTGCTGAAGAGTAGGGAAACCGACTCTTTCAAATGAAATGCCATTACAACCACATGTACTCATTGAACCCTTTGAAAAATGGGCTTTAGATTTCATTAGACCCGTTAATCCACCATCTAAGCAAAAGAAGTATATATTGGTATGCATTGATTATGTCACTAAATGGGTAGAAGCCAAGGCGTTACTTTATGCTACTAAAAATTCTGTTGTTAACTTTCTTTATGAGGATATTTTTACTCGCTTTGGTGTCCCAAGAGAAACTGTGACAAATGAGGGAAGTCAATTTACATCCAAAATGATGGAGAAGTTGATGGAAGAATTGAAGATCAAGCACATTAAATCTACTCCTTACCATCCACAAGCAAATGGCCAAGTGGAGTCTACAAACAAAGTCATTGAAAGTATCATCACCAAGACTGTTCATCTACATAGAAGAGATTGGGCTGAAAGGCTTCCTGAAGCCTTATGGACCTACAGAACTACATGGAGGAACACAACAAGACATTCTCCTTATGAACTTGTTTATGGGAAAGAAGTCCTGCTCCCCATTGAATTTCAAGTTAAAACTTTCAAGATGGCAGTTCAGTTGGGAATGGACTTGTCAGAAGCTCAAAAACACAAAATGGAGCAGTTGAATGAACTAGATGAGATTAGATAAGAAGCAATCCTAAGAATTGATCTAGTTCAACATCAAAGAGCTAAGTGGCATGACAGATATATCAAAGAGAAAAAGTTTCAAGAGGGAGATTGGGCATTACTATTTGATTCCAAGTTTAAAGACTTCAAAAGTAAATTTCAGACCCATTGGCTTGGGCCATATGAGATCGACAAAGTCTTTAGCAGTGGAGCGGTAAGAATCAAGACCACTGATAAATTTCAAACTCCTCTTATTGTGAATGGACACAGATTAAAGATTTATCATAAGCCACTCTCAAAAGAGGAATTTGTCAAAATGTTTCAAGAGAATTCTGCAATAAGGCTGGTGAAGGAGAATCCTTCTTCCCCACTAGCCTAACCTTTGTTCTTTTCTATTTAAAAAAATAAAAAAATAAAAAAATTGTATAAGCCTGAAAACCAATCACTGATTGGCAGTCTTATACAGAAAATGTAGAGTGAAAATTAGGGACACCTGACACTCTATATTTTCCAAAAAAAAAAATCTCTCTTTTTTTCCCATTTCCACTTCACTTCATTTCCATCCCACTCCATTTCATTTTCGTTTCACTCCACTCAACTTCATCTCACTCCATTTCATCCATTTCATCAATAAAAGTCTTTTTCATGGCCATTTCCATTCAGATAGTTATTATCTAACTATCTCTATTCAGCCAAGCGGTTGCTATGACAGTTTCCACAGCTGGAATCAGTTTCCGCAGCCAGAAGTAGTTTCCATAGCCACCACTCTGTTTTTCAAATTTATAGTCAAGATTTAGTGCAATAATCATGAAAATGTAGGTATGACTAAGCATATGCTATGAAGACATGTACATGGAGCATCTACAAACATCAATAAGGAGCAATTGATTAAGGGCTAATGGACAACAAATGACAATGATTCCAAGGTATGAGCAAACATTTCTTTCAAATAGCAATCAAAGGCACAATTTTGCATAGTTATTAAACCTTAAAGCTCACTATATGCTACGATTACTACAATAACTCCATTACCATTCCACAACCTTACTCCATGAACCATACATTTATTCCCTAAACGATCTCATGATTAATTTTCGAGTTTAACTAGTAGATGTCTGCACTTTCACACTCCACTTGTACTCATGAGATGTGACCCATTTAATTACGGCTCCTCTCCACCGTACTTTGTGCAGCCATTTCATCAACGTGTAACGTCTCTTACGCAGCCGTTCAGTTCAAAAATTCTGACTCCACTTCACTACCCTACCATTTTGTTAAAGGCACACTTCATTCGAATACGTCTCCACTCCATTTTGTGAAATCACCTCAGCTGCTCATCCTCTATTTCCACTTACAGTTCCAGAAAACTCCCATTACCCGTATCCATCTTCCATTTTCAGCCACTGTTCTTCCATAAACCTTGCAACCTAGCCGTCTTACCTCTGTTAAACCCTCACACACAGTTGAATTTCAAACAGAGGAAAGGATGGGACGGTTACTGAGGGTAGAGCTGGAAGGGCCTAAGTTCTTAGAAGGATACCCTTAAGTAAAAGATTTGCTGAAGAAGGCTAAATGGCTCCGCTTCATACAGAAATTTAAGGGCCAAAATAAGGAAGTAACAAAGGCCTTTGCAAGGTCTTTCAACAACCAGGTGGTGGAGATTGGAGACCTTAAATTCACGGTCACTGAAGCCTCAATCACAGCTGCTACAGACTTGCCCAGGAAGGTGAGCGTTGGTTTAAAAACAAAAGTTTGGACGAGCAGGCATCGAGAATTATATTACGTAACCCAGGTATGGACGTTACTGTATTCACAAAAGGAATTCCTGTTCATGCATTAAAAGAAGAATGGGCCAGTTTACTGTTAATCATTCAAAAGTTTATCACTTGTGAAGGCTGATTTGGGGCAATGTACATGTGTCATACTAGGCTATTGATGAACTTCTTAGAGAACCAAACTCTTAATCTACCCTATTTCTTATTACTGGGCTTGAAAAAGATGAGCACCACAGTCCAAAAGAACATAGGGGACATAGAACCTCATTTATATCATCATGGACTCGTGAGGATTCTAATTGAAGATCAATTGAAGAAAAACAAAGATACTCAGGAACAACTTCTAGTAAGAAACTACTCTCGAGAGCCATCTGAGGCACCTAAAAGCAGTACACCAAAGGCACCAAGAAGGAGTAGGATAAAAGGAAAAAGTGCCATAATCCAAGACTCTCCTATTGGCAAAACTAAAGAAGTTGGTCAAAAAGAGAAGGAGGAAAGAACTAAGGACAGAAAACAGAGAAAATTGAAGGAAAAAGGAACATAGAAGATGTTTACCAATCACTAGAGCCATCTGTAGAGGAAGACTATCAAGTGTTATCTGAGAGACTAGTGCATCTTCGAAAGCAAGCTGCTACAACTAAGAAGAAAGAAAAAGGAAAACAAAGCATGGAAGAAGAGAGTACTAGCCCACAATACTTAAGAAGAAGCAGCAGGCTTAGAGGAAAGTGGAGGAAAGCACAAGTAAAAGGACCCCACTTCATCGACTTGGGTGAGGAAACACCCGAGAAACCTCCAGCTGGCCGTAGTCCACCTCATCCTCTGCCAAATATTGAAACCAACCCTCTAGATGTTGATGTAAGCCCTTCTCGGATAGAATTAGAAGACAGTCCTCCTCCTCAACAAGACTTTGAAGCCAGCCCAAGGAAAACACCTGAAATAGATCCAAGACAACAAGAGGTGTATGATTACCTCGAATCCTTAGAGAAGACAGCTGTAGGCCCGAGCACATCATCCACTTTGCCTCACATAACACAAGATGCACAAGTCCAATCCTTGAAACAAGAAGTGTTTGAACTGGAGGTTTTAAAGAGACATATTAAACAAGAAAATGAAGCATTAAAGGAGCAAAGCAAAGTGGACAAAATCGTTCATGATAATACTATGCTACATTTGGGACTATGGCAGAAAAAGAACAAGAAATTAAAGAAAAAGTGCAGAAAGTTGAGCAAGGAATTAATCAATCTCAAATTTAGATGTTTGATAAGGAAACCCAGGATGGTGGTAGCACCAAGAAAGAAGAAAAGAGGACTGGATGTACTAGCAGAGGCTTTAGAATACATAGATTAAAGGGGGATGACTAAAATATTGGTTGCATGAGGACATGCAACACCTTCACAGTGGGGGTATGTTGAGTCCCAAACTTGCATCTTCCCTATATACCTTTTTAGCCTTTTTTTCAGTTACCTGAACCTCCAAGCTATCAAATCATTGCATATTAGTTTAAAACAAGCATATAAAATGGTTTCCTAACTATGTCTTGTGATTGTTGTTTGATTTAGATTTTTGCTCAGTCAGCTGCGCAATCTTGTCACTTTCCGCAACCAGCTCAAATTTCCGTAACCTTTTTGTTGAAGTCTATGTTACAGGTGTCTACTGGAGAATCCGGCCACATGGGCAAGCTGCAAATGATGTGGACATCGAACGTGTCCCCTTGGTTCAGCCGAATAACTCACAGAGGACCGTGGTCAAATCTAGTCAAGCGGTGGTCAACACTAAGAGTTTTGCGGTGGTAGGACTATGTTTTTCATCACAAGGAGAATTGCGTGGCAAGTTCCCAAATCCCAGAAGGTGTGCCAACACCTATGGTCTGCTCTGAGAACAAAATCTACCAGCCACCCTCCTTGGATTTAATTTCCACGGCTACCATACTGCTAGATTTCTGGACGTGGTCATTTACGTGTCTGTTTATCAGCGCAGATCTTAGGAATTAGTTATGTCATTTCCTGTTATAAATAAAGCATCCTCGTATGCATATAAACTAGTTTTTTGGTATGTAATCTTGACTATTTTACGAGCCACTGTGCCGTGACTTAATCCTTATGTTATGACTGCATTTCAATATATGAGAAGACACTATTTTTAAGTTCAATCCGTGAGTGATTTCTGATTGGCTGAGGTTGCAGAGGGCCCCTATACACCAAGGTTCTGTAAGTATTATACATTTTCATGCTTTCTTCATTTATGTTCCTGATGCCATAATCGTTTGCTTGTATATATTACACTGCTTATGGTATTCATGTTGATTTCTGTCCATATTTTCTTTTATGCTTTCTAATGACTGTTAACTGATCAGTGTTTTTATTTCAGGTTCTAATAGATAGCCCAGGCAAGTGCACTTAGCTTTTTAATGACTAATGACATGATGGAATTATCTTGTCCTTCTGCTGATTTGTTTTCTTAGTTCTAAGTCTAGCACTGTTTATTTCTTTCAGTTTTGTTTTGTCCATTTACTTTTCTGCAAGATAGATATTAGACTATTCATGTCATTTTCAATTACCTCTTATAGCCAGAGTGAGTCGAATGGTGAGGGATTGAAGTATGGGTGTATAGTTTGATATTAGTTTATTTGTTTTTGCAAGTTAGTGATTAGATTACTCATGTCATTTTCAGTTACCTCCTATAACCAGAGCGAGTCGAATGGTGAGGGATTGAAGTATGAATGCGTAGTTTGATCTTAGTTTCATTTTATGCAATTTAGATATCAGATTACTCAATTTGTTTATGATTACCTCCTATAGCTAGAGCGAGTCGAATGGTGAGGGGTCAAAATATGAGTTGATGTAATATGATTTAGTTTACTTTGTTTACAGTTTTTGAATTGCTTTGAGTTCAATTTTCTTTTTATACAACAGCAAGGATACTGGGTTTCATAGTCACTAGTTCATTGTTTGGTTTAATTAGAATTTAGGTACATTTTTATTTTCTCTTAGTAATTGCTTTCATCATTGCAAGTTTGAAAACCTTTTTGAAAACTTTGAAGTTTGGAAATTATTTTAGAGGTCACCATTGCCTTGAACACTTATATCCATACTTTATTTTTAGAATTGCCATCTCACTTTAGGGAATCAACAAGAAGATAAACCCAAAAACAAACCAAAAATAAAAAACGACAAAGAAGTAAGAAATCGGTTATCTTGCATATATAGTGCACTTCACTTAAGCAGTTTACGACTCCCGGATTGACAATTTATATAGCAATTTAGGACACACTAAATTGACCAAACACATACCAAAAGTGAATTTCTCCAAATTGGCACACAACTTGTGTTGTCGTAGAGTTTCAAGGACCTGTCAAATATGGCAGCAGTGCTCTTCCCAACTCTGGTTGAAGATCAAGATGTCATCCAAAGACACCATCATGAATGAGTTGGTGAAGGGTCATAAGATGTCGTCCATCAACCTCATAAATGTTATGGGGACATTCATCAACCCGAAAGGCATGAGCAACCATTCGAAAAGGCCCTCCTTAGATTTGAAGGAAGTCTTCCACACATCAGAGGGTTTGATTGTTACTTGGTGATACCCATATTTCAAGTCAATCTTGTTGAAATATTCCCCCCCCCCCCCTTGAGCTGGTCTAGAAGGTCATGAATCCATGGGATTGGATGCCTTTTCTGGACAGTGATCTTGTTCAACACCCGATAGTCAATACAAAGTCTCCAGGTCCCATCCTTCTTTTGTACTAACATGATCAAACTCCCACAGGGTGATGAAATTGGCTTGATGTGCCCTTTCTACAAAAACTCCTGAATTCACCTCTTTATTTTATCCTTCTCTAGAACATAGCATCGATATATTGGTCCATTGGGTAACAATGCACTTGGGGTTAGATCAATGTAGAGCTTGAATTAATAGTGTAGAGGTACCACTGTGGGTGAGGTAAAGATGTCCCTATACTCCTCCATGACCTTGTCCATTTGCTGCTACCGTGCGGTGGAGCCCTATTTGGAGGCTGTGGCTACAATTTTATTCCTGCCCTGAGGGTGAATCATAAGGAAAACAAATTTCCAAGTCTGGGAAATGATCTTACTTCATTGCTTCGCAGTGATCAAAGAGATAGTGGTAGGCGGCGCTACCTACGGTATCTTGTACAACTTATTTCCCAAAGTACTAATAATAGTATGAGGTCTAGACTCAGACACAACATGTCGCTTCCACAAGTATGGTTGTCCTAATAATACATCACAAACTTCAAGAGGAGAAAGATCACATAGTTCCTCATTTGTGAAGGGATTGATGTTGTAGTGAAGGCGACACTCCTGGTTGACGCAGATATCTCTCCCTTGGTGAAGCCACCCGATGGTGTAAGGATATGGGTGTGTTGTGGTCAGTAGGTCCAACTGCTTCACCAACTTTGCTGAAATGAGGTTCTTTTTCCTCCCACTGTCGACAATGAACTGTAGTGGAAAACCCTTCACCCACATCTAGGAGTGGAAGAGGCGCTCCCCCTCCTTTGGATCTTCAGGCTCATTCTTCTGTAGCTTGGTCGTGGCAATGGTGGCACTAGGCTCCGTGTCAATAATCTGCTTCCCTTTGTCATTCCCCTTGACAGGTTCTGACTCAAAGTTGGAACATGCATCTCATTCAAAAGCATTTAACTCAACCACTAGTTACTGCTTGGCTCAACACTCACTTGTGTTATGAGTGGGGATCTTATGGAACTCACACCATTTCCCCATGTCCTGTGTCTGTCTTTGTGGTGTTTTTCTTTGCTTGCAGATCCAGAAGGTTGTCCTAAGTCAGCCTGCCTTGGATTTTTCCTTAGTTTTGTAGCTTAGGGGAACCTTCCCCTTGCTTCAGATTCATTGATCCAAAGTCTCGCTTCTTCTATTTAAATTTTTTCTCGATCTTGACAATGTATCAATAGGCAATGTCGAGCGAAGAGATGTCTAGGAATTCCATTTCATCTTGCATGTACTTGTCTAGAAAGCTGTCGAACTTGAGTACCGAATGCAGCTCAGAATCCTCGATACCAAACTTCATGTGAAGGATATAAAAAATATTTGTGAACTCTCACACATCTTGGTCCCTTCCCTGCCTTAGCGTGGTCCAATTTATGTATTTATCTTCATATCTCCCAACAGGGTAATACTGCTCCTTGATGGCGTCTTGAAAATAATTAAAAGTGGGTGTTATACAGTATTAGCCCGAAGTGCCCAAAACATGTTCATTATACAATATACTCATCAATGTATACCTCTTAGATCCCTCCTTTAACTCTGCCTAGAAAATATCTAGAGCTTTCCATGAAGAAATAGCTCATGAAACCCTAAAATGAGAATCATCACCCTTATGAAAATCAAAACCACGATGATCGCCTATTGCACCTTGTTAAGCCAACGATGGCATCGCTCTCTTCTCTGTCATACTCACGATGGTATTAAAAATGATTTTTTCCCAAAGAGGATGAGAAGCTTCGTGATCTAGAAGCTTCAAGAGCGACGAGCTACAGATGGTTTCACATAGATGAGGTTGAATCCTCCTAATTTGTTCTCTTGGTGTCATCCCTATGAGCTACCTCCTTAAGATGTGGTCCTAATCCTATATTTGGAGGAGTTATAACTCTCTCTCCTAGCCTATACATTTCCCCTCTACCATTCCCAAATTGTTGATCTATGTCCATTTGCACCCTGTAGGTTTTAACCCCGTACAGAAATTACCTGCATACAAATTCTAAATCACAGGATAAATAAAAATGCGAGAGCATAACACATAAAACACATATACACAAATATTTCCCATTGGATCTCAAAACCGAGACTACCAGCTTGATTTTTCATTTTTTTTTGTTCCTTTCAATGTTACAATACATATTTATACATGCTGAAGCATCCAATACCATGGACCGAAAAACCATCACGTCCACCATGGACCAAAAAACCATCGATCCAATACCATGGACCAAAAACCATCGCGTCCAAAAAACATGTGCGAAAATCATGCACAAAACCATAGGTGGGTCCGACCAACCTAACATAGGGTCCAAAACCAAAATTTTCCAGGGCGCTGCCCCGGATCCCATAAAGTGGGGTTACGGGTACCCCTCAAACCCCCTATTAACTATGTGGAAAGAATATAACAAAACCCAACAATCTCCCACTTGTTGTTTTCTTTCCGTAGGGGGCCACAGTAGAGCTTAGTCATTTTTCCAGCCCTGAAACACCCATTGTTTCTCTACGCCAAGAGAACTTCTCAGAGCTAACAAATTTTGTCAATGCATCTGCAGTATTCTTCAAAGTGTCCACCTTTACCAGCAACACCTTTTTGTCTTCTATCATATCCCTCACAAAGTGATATTTAACATCAATTCGCTTTGTCTTTGAATGATAAGCAGGGTTTTTTGCCAACAAAATTGCACTTTGGCTATCACAGTCTATCCTTATAACTCCCTGTACTAACCCCATACTTGAGCACAATCTCTGCAACCAAACTGCTTCCTTGCTTGCATGAGTGGCTGCCATGTATTCTGCCTCTGTAGTTGATAGTGCCACTACAGATTGTTTCTTACTCATCCAACTGACTGCACCTCCAAATAGGTTAAACACATACCCACTTGTAGATCTTCTCTGATCCAGATCTCCAGCCCAGTCTGCATCAACAAAGCCATGAATATCCAACACTCTATCCAATCCTGGTCTTCCTTGGTAGCACAAACCATAATACTAGTGCCACGCAAATACCTGAAAACCTGCTTCACTGTTGTCCAGTGCTCCTTCCCTGGTTTTGACATAAACCTGCTCAATACTCTGACTACATGTGTAATGTCTGGTCTAGTACAAACCATTTCATACATCAAGCTACCGACTGCACTTGCATATGGAACATGGGACATGTCCTCTTCCTCTTCTTTTGTATTGGGACACTGTTCACCAGATAACCTCACACCTACAGGAATAGGGACATTCACCGGTTTACTATCCTGCATATTAAACCTCTGCAGTATTGTCTTGACATATTTCCTTTGGTTTAACCAGAGCTTCCTATTTCCCCGATCTCTTTTAACTTCCATGCCCAAAATATAGTTTGCAGCACCGAGATTTTTCATGTCGAATTTGGAGGACAATTGGGTCTTCAAATCCTGGATAATTTCTTTGTCATTTCCAACAAGCAACATATCATCCACATACAATACCAGATAAATAACACGGTCACCAATTAA
>APFE030714336.1:0-10414 GCA_000404065.3 Pinus taeda
ATATATTAACTAATTGCATGTTTGTTATATTTCTTTTTATTAATTAACATTTAGAAATTAATTAATATTATTACGATGTTCTATAATGTTCTAATGTTTTACATGCTATAATGTTAGAAATCTATTAACCAAAATTTTTAGTATTATTAGTTCGTTGAAATACTAATGTTAATTTTTATTTTGTATTAACATTAATGTTTTTATTGTTGCAAGATTAATTAAAACTTTTAATTATTATAATTTAATTAATTAGGTTTTCTATTTATTACTAATTGAAAGGTTTTTGGTTTTTATTTAGATCTTGATTAGGTTAATTTTGGGTTAAAATGAACTTTTTGACAAATTAATTTTAATTTTATTTTGATGATTTTAGGGATAGGTCTACCATTAAGGGATGAAAGGGTCTAGACTACCTAAGAGACAGTAGCATCCCCAGTTAGTGTAGGAATCCAATTATCACTTATTTTCCAACCGTCATCATGGTTGAGGTTATTGGGATGTTTTCCTATTTCAATAGCTTCTCTAAATTTCTTATGGTGATAATGATTCATTTTGGCCAGAACACTCGAGTTTTCGATGCAAATGTGATGAAAAATCAAGCTGGTAGTCTCAGTTTTGGATCCAGGGGAAAAATCTCTGTGTATATGTGTTTTATGTGTTATGCTCTTACATTGTTTATTTTTCTATGTTTTAGAATTCGTATGTAGGTAATTTATGTACGGGGTTAAAACCTACATTTGGTATGAGAGCTTTTTTGGCTTCAAGGGGACGCCTTTGTTGCTGAGGGGTTTCGCTTTGGCCTGTGGTAGACCCTATTCAGTGGAAGATCTACGAGATCGATTCTGGTGGTGAAAGAAGATGGCGAGTAGTGGAAAGATAGAGATTCAAAAATTTAATGGTCAGAGTTTTGAGTTGTGAAAACTCAAGATGGAGGATATGTTGGTAGATAAAGATCAGTGGATTGTGATAGGTCTGGGTACTAAACCAACGGGACTGTCTGATGAAGAATGGAAGAAGTTGGATCGGAAGGCAAAGAGCACAATACGATTATGTGTCTCAGATTCAATATTGTTGAATGTATCAAGGGAAGCTATGGCGAAGGCGTTGTGGGACAAGTTAGGGAATTTGTACCAATCTAAGTCTCTACTGAATAAACTGTTCCTACGAAGAAAGCTGTATAACCTGAGGATGAAAGATGGAGACTCGGTGACAGAGCATCTGAATGCATTTAATATTATGGTAAGTCAGTTAGCATCTATTGATATTAAAATTTCAGATGAAGATAAGTGCATCAGTTTGTTGTGTTCTCTACGAGATTCGTGGGATAGTCTAGTTATTACAATAGGTAGCAATGCAACTGCCATGCATTTTGATGAAATAGTCTCATCCTTGCTGACAGAGGAGATGAGACGGAAAAAATATGGAGAACCAGAATGGTGATGCCTTGTCTGTATGAGGATGGTCCCAGAACAGAAACAAAAATAAGTCATTGAGTGGGAGATCTAAATCTAGAGGGAGATCTAAATCTCCAAGAAAACCTATAAAGGTGGTGTGCTAGAAATGCAGAAAGGAAGGGCACTACAAAAGGGACTGTAAATCTAAATCTCCTGATAAAGGTAAGGGATTTGATGATATTCCTTCTACAGAGGAAAAAACCACCTCAGATGAAGGTGGGGATGTGGACTTGGCTTCTTCAAGTACACATGTAGATAATGAGGCATGGACGATTGACTCATGTGCAACCTTTCACTTCACTCCCTATAAAGAGTGGTTTTGCGAGTATGAGTAATACGATGGTGGTGATGTCTTCTTAGGGGATGATAGGAAGGCTAAAATCGTTGGTCACGGAAAAGTAAAGTCGAAGTTGCAAGGTGGAAGGGTTAGGACACTTTCAGGTGTTCTGCATATTCCTGCATTGGCCAGAAATCTGATTTCTGTAAGCAAGTTGGATGATGAAGGTGTAAAAATAGTGTTCGAGAAGGATACCTACAAGATGGTTCGGGGAGCACTGGTATTGATGCAGGGAGTTCGGATTGGAAATCTGTACAAGCTACAAGGTAGCAATGTTATTGATAGGTGCAATAGTTATGTGGTTCTTGAAAATGGAGAAGAAAATCTAGTGGTCTCTCGAAAGAAGACCATGTTGTGGCATCAAAGGCTTAGACATGTTGGGGAAAGGTACCTTCAGATATTTCATGGTAAAGGTATGGTAAAAGGTATGAGTATTAGCTCTCTGGATTTTGATTCCTGTGAAAATTGTGTATATGTTAAGTAGATCCGGGTGAGTTTCCCTTCTGGTAGTAAGAGGGCCAAACAGATATTAGAACTTGTGCACAGTGATGTGTTTGGACCTGTAAAGGTTCCATCACTCGGTAAGTCTATGTACTATGTATCATTTATAGATGACTTCTCAAGGAATACATGGATATATTTCCTTAAGAAGAAATCTGAAGTCTTTGACACGTTTAAAGAATTTAAGGCTCTCGTGGAATACCAGAGAGAGAAGAAGATAAAGGTGTTGAGGACAGATAATGGTGGAGAGTTTGTAGTAAGGAATTTGAAGAATTCTATAAGAAGTGTGGTATAGTACGGTAGAGGACTACTCCATATACACGTCAGCATAATGGAGTTGCAGAAAGAATGAATAAAACGTTGATGGAAAGAGAAAAAAGCATGCTCAGTGGTGCTGGGTTATGACAGAAATTCTGGGTAGAGGCGGTGGATATTGCATGTTACCTAGTCAATAGGTCATCGTCATCAACGTTGGAGGATAAGACTCCTCAAGAGGTATAGATTGGTAAGAAACACTCTCTTTCACATCCGAGGATATTTGGATGTGATGCATATGTACATGTTCCAAAGGATAAATGAATCAAGTTGGATAGTAAATCTGAAAAGTGCATCATTATTGGGTATAAGGATGGTTTAAAGGGTTATAATCTTTGGAACCCAGTAACAAGGAAGGTTGTGTATAGCCAAGAGGTGTTTAGAGAGGTGAAAGATGTTATTAAACATGAAGTCCAACTAAAGGAACTTGAGAAGATAGAGTTTGAGCTAAAGGAGGAAGAATCAAATTCTACAACAACGGAGGAATCAAAAGATGAAGAACCACAAACTCCTGCTGTGAGAAGATCAGTTCGAGAAAGAAGGCAATGAGAAAGGTATAGTCCATCTACTTTCTGTTCAAATTTTACTTTGTGTGTTACTAATGATGATCCCAGAACTATGAAGGAAACAGTGGATTTAGAGGATGGAAAACTCTAGAAAGAGGCCATGGTTGATGAAATGGCATCTTTGCACAAAAATGAGGCTTGGGATCTAGTGGGGTTTCCGGCTGGAAGGAAACCCATTGGAAGCAAATGGGTGTTCAAGAAGAAGACAAATGCGGAAGGAAAAGTGGAGAAATACAAAGCTCGGTTTGTAGAAAAAGGTTATTCCCAAGTGTCGGGAATTGATTTTGGTGATATTTTTTCTCCTGTTGCCAAGGTAACTTCTATTAGATTACTTTTATCCATTGTTACTGGCTTTGATATTGATGTAGAATAGATGGATGTGAAAACAACATTTCTTCACACGGATCTGGAAGAGGAAATCTACATGAAGTAACTTGAAGGCTTTTTGGTGAAGGGTAAGAAAGAAATGGTATGCAAGTTAAATAAGTATTTGCATGGATTAAAACAGTCACGAATGATGTGGTATCAGAAATTTGATACATTTATACCGGGACTTGGCTTCACCAGAAGTAAAGTAGATCATTGGATGTATTTTAAATTAATTGGTGATTGTGTTATTTATCTGGTCTTCTATGTGGATGATATGTTGCTGGTTATAAATAACAAAGAAATTATCCACAATTTGAAGACCCAATTGTCCTCCAAATTCGACATGAAAGATCTTGGTGCTGCAAACTATATTTGGGCATGAAAATTGAAAGATATCGGACAAAGAGGAAGCTTTGGTTAAACCAGAGGAAGTATGTCGAGATAATATTGCAGAGGTTTAATATGTAGGATAGTAAACCAGTGAAGGTTCCTATTCCTATAGGTGTGAGGTTATCTGCTTAATAGTGTCCCAAGACACAAGAAGAGGAAGAGGACATGTCCCATGTTCCATATGCAAGTGCAATCGGTAGCCTAATGTATGCAATGGTCTATACTAGACCAGACATTGCACATGTAGTGGGAGTATTGAGCAAGTTTATGTCAAAACCAGGAAAGGAGCATTGGAGAGCAGTGAAACGGGTTTTCAGGTATTTGTGTGGCACTAGTGATTATGGTTTGTGTTACCAAGGAAGGCCAGGATTGGACAAAGTGTTAGATATTCATGACTTTGTTGATGTAGACTGGGTTGGAGATCTGGATCAGAGAATATCTACAAGTGGGTATGTGTTTAACTTATTTGGCAGTGCAGTCAGTTGAATGGGTAAGAAACAATTTGTAGTGGCATTGTCAACTACAGAGGTAGAATACATGGCAGCCACTCATGCAAGTTTGGTTGCAGAGATTATGTTCAAGTATAGTGTTAGTACAGGAAGCTATAAGGATAGACTATGACAGCCAAAGTGCAATTTTCTTGGCAAAGAACCCTACATATCATTCAAAGACAAAGCACAATGATGTTCACTATCACTTTGTGAGGGATATGATAGAAGACAAAAAGGTGTTGCTGGTAAAGGTGGACACTTTGAAGAATACTGCAGATGCATTGACAAAATCTGTGAGCTCTGATAAGTTCTCTTGGTGTAGAGAGACAATGGGAATTTCAAGCCTCAGAAAATGACTAAGCTCTCTTATGGCCCCCTGTGTAGAAAACAACAAGTGGGAGAATGTTGGGTTGTGTTATATTCTTTCCATGTAGTTAATAAGCGGTTTGAAGGGCATCTGTGACCCCAATTTATGGGGTCTGGGGCAACGCCCTAGAAAATTTTGGTTTTGGACCCTATGTTAGGTTGGTCGGACCCACCTATGGTTTTCGTGCATGATTTTCGCACATGTTTTTTTGGACACGATGGTTTTCGTTCCATGGTATTGGATGCGATGATTTTCGGTCCAGGATATTGGATACTTCAGCATGTATAAATATGTATTGTAACATTGAAAGGAACATAATGAAAAATCACACTGGTAGTCCCAGTTTTGGGTTCGAGTGGGAAAATCTTTGTGTATATGTGTTTTATGTGTTATGCTCTCACATTGTTTATTCTTCTATGTTTTAGAATTCATATGGAGGTAATTTTTGTACGTGGTTAAAACCTATAGGATTATGGTTGAGCATGGTTTACCATGCTTGAATTTCATATTGAAACAATATTTGCCATGATAAGACGTTGGACCATGGTTGAAAATGATTGATTTCCATATTCAGATAATCTTAATGACCATGCTAGTTGGTTGATTTTCATATTGAGACAATCTTTGCCACAATGTTACATTGGACCATGGTTGACCATGATTGACCGTGGTTGAAATTTTTGATGTTCATATTGAGACCATCTTTGTCACACCACGATGTTGGATCGTGACTGAATATGGTTAAACATAATTGATTTTCATATTGAAACAATCTTTGTCACAATGTGATGTTGGATGATGGTTGATTTTCATATTGACCATGATTGACCTTGATTGACAATGGTTAACCATGATTGATTTTCACATTAAAATAATGATTGTCACATTTGTCCAAGGGATTAATATTATAAACCCAAAAAATAAATAAACCTAAGAAATTAATATTAAAAATTAAAAGGATTAATATCACAAACTATTGGGATTAACATCTTGGTGACAATGTGACCATGATAATTAAAATCATATTATTATAATATAATAATAAACATTATAATTTTTAATTATAATAATATTTTAGAATAACTCATGGAATGTAGCTCAATTGGTGATGGTCTTATTATCAAGTAATATGTGATGCATGAGATTTCAAAGTCCAAATCCCCATGGGTCAAAACAACACAAAACTATTATTTTATAGTATAATAATTAATATAAATAAATATATTATTTATTTATAATGAATATTTGTTATTATTATTAGTACTATATGATGAAATAATATTATTTTTAAATTTAATAAAAAAAATATAAATATAAATTTTCTTTATTTTATAATCTATTTTGAATGGTTAAGTACTAATAGAGCAACTAGCTGAGAAAAAGTTTATTTCCTTATTAAAGTGTCCTATGCTAAATGCATAAACTAGGAGTACAGATTTGACTTACAAAAGAATAACTCTATTTTGAACCAAATTGTGTTTTATTCAATTTTTTAATGTAAATATTTATTTAATTCAATATTATCTCACAAAATATGTGGCATATTCCATATGTTATTTCGTTTATAAATAATATAATTGAATATTAGAAATAGAACTAATTTTAATATAATAAAAAAGAAGAAATCCAATCCTAAGTCTAAAAGAAGAAATCCAATCCTAAGCCAAAATCCAAAAGCTGGAAACTTCATGATCGTCCTTCCATGGATGATTTTGATTCGAGCTCAGATGAAGAGGAAGGGGACGAGGAAGGAATGGACGCAAAGCTGGCACAGGATCCGCCCTCGACTGGTCCTGAGGAATCTACTGTCCCACCAATCTCACAAAAAAGAATTCATGAGTCCTCTCCCTCGGATTCAGACAAGGAGACGTCTCCGTCAGCCCACCTCAGTTTGCAAATCATGCAAGCTCAGCAGAGTCATCTTGGTTGGGTCAAAGTTGGTAAAAATAAAGGAAAAAAATGCCGAATAGTTGATTCTACCCACGATGGGTAGAATCCTTTGTTCTGCTCTTGTTAATCTGTTCTTCTTGCTACTTCTTGCTTAGCACTGCTCTCTTCTTGTTTTCTCTTAAGGGCCGAGGTGGATAATCTATCCTTTCCGGCTGCCTATTTTTTTGCTTCTCTTGGTTGTAACTTCATATTGTACCATACGTCCTCTTAATAGAATTAGTCTTTGTCGAGAAAAAAAAACATTATAAAAAACTAATAATTTTATAATTAAAAGTATATTGTCTTGAATAAAATTAAAAGATAATATATTTTTCTTAAAATATCTTGTATATATATTCTAATTAAATTTGAAATTCAAATTATTTATAATAATATAAAATAAAATAAAAGAATTTAAAAAATAATAATATCAATATATTAAATTTGTCGATATTTCTTCTAAAATAATGTAAAAACCATAAGAATTGAAAATGGTATTAAAACAATAAGAACTTGTTGAAATTTTCATTGTTTGGGATGGTGAAGGTTTTTATATAGTGTTTAAGGAATTTATTTTTTCTTATATTACATTGAAAAAGAATTATATTTTTTCATTACAAGTTTAAAAAAAAATTAACTCTTTATTTTTCAATTTTAATGACGGGAAAGTAAGATAATTTTTAATTCATAATCTTCAAATTTGTTTATACATTAACAAATTGAATTAACGTAGGGGGCTATATGAAAATTCGCAAGACACTAATCATTCACAACACCACAACAAAATTCTCAATTAAATTAGGCAAAGGTTTTAGGCAAAGGTTTAAATTTTTCCATGGCCCCTAAGAAAATCCCTATGGATGACATCATCTGTGACATAGAGTTTTGGATTCACAGTTTACTTGATAGTATTCAAAACACTATCACGCAGGATTGTGCCGCCATCCTGAGGAAGGCTAAACCCCCTAAGAGTAACCTTAGCAAGGATGACTCTAAAGCCCTTAGATCCTTAAACCAGAACAAAGATATTGTTGTTCTGAAAGATGACAAAGGTGGGGCTACTATCATTCTCAACAAAGACGATTACTGTAGCAAGATGTTAGATTATCTTCATAATAGTGGAAGCTATAAGAAGCTTCCCAAAAACCCATTAAAGAAGGTTTCGAGGAATGTGGCGCTTGCCATTAAATCCTGTAACGCAGTGAGTTCCCTACACCATAAACTCATTGAGAGTAATCCCATCACTCCTAGGATCTATGGGCTCCCTAAGATTCACAAGGAAGGAGCTCCCCTTAGAACCATTGTCAACACCATTGGTGGTCCTACCTATCTTCTTGCTAAGTTCCTTGGCTTAAAGCTTCAACCCTTAGTTGGCCGTACTGATTCCTTCGTCAAAGACTTTGCTTCCTTTATTAAAGAGATCAAGGACATTAAGCTTGAATCAGGGGACATTCTTGTTAGTTTTGATGTGGTTTCTTTATACACTTGCATCCCTATTAATGAGGCCATGTAGGTGATCAATCTCTTAACATATCCTGATACCGCTCGAGTGCTTGAGAAATTCCTCACTTCTACCTTCTTTATTTTTGAAGGAGAGTTATTTGAGCAAACTAGTGGGGTTTCCATGGGCTCACCCCTATCCCTTGTCATTGCAAATATTTTTATGGAAGATTTTGAATCCAAGGCTCTAAGCTCAACCCACCTCATGTCGAAGCTTTGGAAAAAGTATGTAGATGACACCAATGACATTTGGTCTCATGGCCAAGAGGAGCTAGATCTCTTCTTCAAGCATCTCAACAGTCAATCCTCAGCCATTTAGTTCACCAAGGAGCAAGAAGTCGATGGTTGTCTCTCATTCCTTGATATTCTTATTTCTAAGAATTGTGATGGTTCCCTCTCCCACCAAGTGTTTCGTAGGAAAACTCATACATAGCAGTATCTGCATGCCAGTTCCCACCATTTCTCAGCTCAAACATTGGGTGTTCTCAACACTCTTGCTACTCGTGCCCTTAGGATCTCTGATGAAAAGAGCTTTGAGAAGGATAAATCCCATCTCCTTGATATCTTTGTTGAAAATAGTTATAGTAGATACTTGGGTTAGAAAGATTTCCTCAAAGCTTTCATGAATTCGCTATGAAAAAGGGAACCAAAGGAGCGGGTTCCCAGCGTCCATCTTCCATTTTTTCAGGGGACCACTGATAAGATTACTAGGATTCTTAAAAAGCATAATGTTCCCTCTACCTTTAGACCCATTAACACCATTTATAGATTCCTCAGATCTGTGAAGGATCCTGTCGACCCGAAGGATATGAAAGGAGTATATATTATCCCTTGTTCCTGTGGGACCCCCTATATTGTTGGGACTGGTTGCTCCATTAATCAAAGGATTAGCGAGCACGCAGTTGACCTTAAACATAGGAGAAGCAAGTCTTCTGCTTTAGCAGAGCATGCAGAGAGAACCAAGCATCATGTTTGTATTGAGGAGGCTAGTGTTCTTGCTAGAGTATCGCAGTTCCATTGCCGGAAATTTAAGGAAGCCCTAGAAATTGAAAAAAGGCTGAGCAATCTCAATAGAGAGGATGGCTGGAAAATTAGTAGTTGCTAGGTCCCAACACTCTCTTCCTAGTCATTTTCTTCCCTTCCTCCCTACCCTTGTTAATTGCTTGTTCTTGTAACCATTGGCCTTTGTTATGTGAATTACGTTTTTTTTATTTTTTTTAAGAAAAATAATTACTTGAATATTGAAATTAATCTAGGATTCACAATTGAAATAAACATTTAATTGAATCTAAATATTTAAATTATTATAGTTTTTAATATTTATTTATTTATTTATTTTCATTAAATAGTTTAAGGGCCTTTTTAACTAGCTATTAATTCATAAATTTTATTCTATATATTGATTACTAATTTTATTTTATATATTTTTAAACCTCTTTGTAATTTCATATATCTCCATAAAATGTTTCTAATATTAATTTATATATTTTTTTTTCAATTAAATAGTTATGGGACCTTTTTAGCTTAACTATTATTATATATATAATACATAATATATTAATATAGATAATATAGTATATATATATTAAGTAAAACCTCTCAGTAATATATCTATTTAGCTTCTTTACTAATTATGGTTATGCCTCTAGTCTTGTCTATCTAACCGTTTCCTATTCTAATCTAGCCATTAGTCATGTTAACTGTTACGTGATCCAGAATTATAGCCGTTGGAGGTTCTGCTCTCACTATTTAACATGCAAAGTTGATCTTATTTTTCAACTTGTCTTGATAATGAACCACACTATCATGTGATTTACGCCCAAAAATTCTCTCAAATTTAATATAAATCACAAAAACTTCAATTCAATAACTTAATAACATATAATATATTACATCTATTTCATGTAAACATAATCTATTAAACCTAATACCATAATACCACATATACCATAATGGCACATACTTGACATTGTTATAGTCTTAATAGTGTTTAATAGATATAATTGTAAGTGTTTTAAGTTGCCTCTTATATATTTAACCAAATAATGAATAAATTTAGTGTACCAATTATTTCTTTTCTCGTTATAAATCAACCGGTCCTATTAATTGATGATATAAGCTTTTAAATATTTTTTAAAAGAATAGATAAAGTGTTTATTTAAACATTATTGTTAAAAAATGATAATAAGTATAGA
>APFE030714348.1:11289-39321 GCA_000404065.3 Pinus taeda
TCCCGCCCGGAGCGCGTTCGGGAGCGGGTTCAATGGGGGGGGCGCTCCCCCGCAACTATGGTTTGTCTATTTCTTTCAGTTGATGATTTGTAGATGGTTTAGACTGCATTGTGTTTACCTCCGTGTTTATATGGTTAAATAACTTGTTTAGTAATTAAACAAGTAGGTGAAATAAACCAGATAGTGTAGGAAAATTTCTAACAGGTTAGACTTAGAAATTTCAACAGAGGTTTGCGCTTGCGTTCACAAGCCCAAACGACATTCGTCGGTATGCGAATGTATCCCACTTGGTACAATAGGTAGTTTTGATTCGTTCAGGTTCCGCTACTAGGACTTGATTATATCCTGAAAACCCGTCAAGTAAGGAAAACGTTTGTGCCCCAAACATTGTCTGCAAAATGTGCTCCATAGACGGCACAAAGTAATCGTCTTTGTCCGAGGCACGGTTCAAGTTCCAGAAATCAACAAATAAGCAGATCTCCCCGGACTTCTTACGTACAGGAACAAGGTTTGAAATCCATGTGGATTGACGAACTCTGTATATGATCCATGCATCCAATAGCTTGGTGAGCTCTTTCTTTATGAGGGGTTCAAGTGACAGATGTACTTTCCTCAATTTCTACTGATATGGCTTGACCCCTTCTTTAATCGAAATGATATGTTGGATTATTCGCGTGTCTTATGTCCATGCGAACACATCCTAGTACTGTTTGAACAAGCGGACAAAGGCTTGCCGCTCCTGCTGCGTGCAACATGTACCGAGATTGACGAACTTCGGATCATATTCTGTTCCCAAGTTAATCAGTTCGTGTATCATGGTAAAGCTGTGGGTTTTGTAGTTCCTTGGCCCCTGAAAGTGTTCTTGCAAGTCATAGAGCATTTCCAAAGATACCACACCCTTGGGGATGAGGTTGCCATTCTTGTTATCAGCCCTAACTTGTAGAGACTGCTCATGCTCATCTTCGTCAATCACCACATTCTTGAAGATATCAACGTTGGCCATGAAGTGCAGTATCTATTGATCATCGTCAAATATGTGTAAATTAGTTATGTTATCCGAGATAGAAGGTCTATACAAAATTTCAACAATAAATCTATCCCTAAGCGGTGACATTCTAGAAGCTGCGTTTGCTAAAGCATTGGCAGCTGCATTACACATTCTTGGTACAATAGTGATATTAAATGCTTGGAAGTTATATATTAGTCACCATACCTCTTGCTGGAAACTTTTGAGATGAGGTTATAAACAATGTATGGTGTTACATACTTGCCGTGCCACTATTTCTAAATCACCTACCACTTTGAGCGTGACCATGTTGAGGCTAATGGCTTTTTGCAAGCCCAACATGAGTGCTTCATATTCAACAATGTTGTTTGGGCACTCGAACTCTAAGCGGCTTGAAATCAAATGTTTCCTGTTTTTTGGGTCAATCAAGACACGTTTGGCTCCAGAGCCATCTCGTGTCTTTGATCCGTCAAAGTACATGGTCCACAACTCGTCTATACACGGACTGTTCGATGCTTTTGCACTACTGCTACTGCTACTAATGTTACAATACACTATACATGTTTTATTTCCATCAGTTGGGCAAGTAAGGAGACCCAACTGCGTGTCTGGTGGGGTCAGAGCTGGTTGTGTGCGATAACACCCCAACATTGTTTCCAAGAGGAAGTTGTCGAACATGAGCTCTGCGAAGGCCAACGATTCGTTCTCGCCATTGATGGGAGTGACATTGTGCCTCATGTATCTCTCGGATAACACTCAGATTTGATTGCTTTTGCCCTTGTACGAAAGCCACAAGTGTGACCAATGTGTAGCAAAGTATCTGTTCAGCGTGCTAGACCAGTCTCTGCTGAGTAGTAAGCCATATGCTTTAGGTATGTCCACAACAACAATATTTATGCATTGGCGAACTCGACGATCGTGAGATAGTCAGATGATCACATCCCGAAGTTCACCAATGGCTGGTACGGATGTCCGATCGAGTTGTGGATGATTTGCGCGGATGTCTTGCTCCATTGCACATTGATCCTTTTGGCAATTGAGAGTGGAATGACGTTGGCTACCGCGCTAGAATCAACTAAACAATGGTGAACATTAAAGTTAAAGATTTCAAATGAAAGCAGGAATGGAGGGAAAATAGAGTTTGCTTCTTCCATCTGAAGTGTGTTTAACACAGTTGAAAGTGATCCGGGAGGTGTGCTTGATCCCTTGCTGGTAGAGGCTGCGCTGTCCATTGATGTCTGCCCCAGTGCGCATAGCAAGATGTCCCGCTGACTCTGAATCTTAGCCAACTCGAACAAACTGATGTTTGCGCGAGTTTTCTTCATGTCTTCCACAATGTTGTAATCCGGAGCGGGTAGACTCACCGAGATGTCCGAGGTGAGACTGGTGTTCATGTTGTTCGGCGGAATGTTTTGCAGTTTGCTGCTCATGGACGTACTCTTGTTCGTTGCTGTCTTCTCGAGCTTGCTTTGTGTTTTCTGCTTTTGGACGATTGGTGGATCAACCTTCCTCAGTAGTTCGAGCCTTTCTTGCATTTCCCCAAGTGTGGGGGGAGCCCCTTGATTTCTGAGATTGTAACGACCATTTTGCTTTTGGGGATGCTTCTCGATGTTTATCTTCTGCGCTGCTTATGAGTGTTGATACATATTAATTACCTGCCCAGCGCTTGTGGTCTCATCAGGTGCAACATCTTCGTCATCATCCTTGTCTCCCGGCTGCCCCTGCACACTGCTCATCATGTTTGGCATGTGGTTGCATACTGAGCCTGCAACTCGTTCCTAGTTCGAACAAGACCCTTCTGGGTGCTCATCTTCATGAAATGAGTAGAATTTGTTGTTCACACACTTTTCGACCTGGAACACTGAGCTGGAGCTCTGGGCAGTTTTAGTCGGGAAGCAATTGTTGCCTGATGACATGCTTCCTTGTCTTTGTCTGGGTGGCCGACTACTCGCAAATGTGTCAACTGTTCGTTGTTTGAGCTCAGACACTTCTGTTGTCAAGTTTTTGACCAGATGAGTAAGGGTTTCAATATCACTCACTTCCTTGTCTTTACCCTTGCTCGCTGCAGTCTAGGGCTTCCTGCTCGTGTCTCTGGAGTCCTTCGTTGGTTCGTCATTCTTGATTACTCCAGTCGCACGTAGGTCTTTCTCAACAATGATTGCCTCTTCGCAATTTTCTAACAATGTTGGTTTTGCAGCTCGCTTGACGAACTGCGCAATGTTGGTTGGCAGTGGGGACGTGTAGTAATCGACAGTGATGGAGTCATGAGGTTTCGTGTCCAATGCAAACTTATTCAATATGCGCAGAAACCTCTGATTGAAATCTTTTACCTTTTCTCTCCCCTCCATCTTCAGGATTCCCAATTCTTTGAGCAACATGGCTGGGGTCTTGTCATCAACAAACTTTTCCAGAAACACGCATTTGAACGTACCCTAGTTATGGATGGAGTTGACAGGGAGGTTATGATACCATACTGCTGCGCGACCACCCAAGGTACACGGAAACAATCTGCATGCAACGTCGTTGTACCGTACTTCGAGTGTCTGTAGCTGTAGGTAGAAATTGTCCAAGTGATCTTCTGCCTTCACTGCTCTGTCAGGGTTGTACTTCGTGAGCATTCTCTTTGAACGCTTTGGCATCTTGTGCAAAGCACCTGGGAGAGCCAATGGTTCTTGAGTCATCCATTCCAGATTTTGGTAAGCCATGTCTTCTTCTTTTTCGTAATCTAACAGTTTCGACTCTGAGTCTGCTCTCCGCCTCCGCCTCCTCTGTTGCCTTCCCCTTTGCCTCCTGTACCAGAATTTGAGCCCAAGATCACGAGGGTGTCTCGTTCTCCTTGTTGGAAGACCAGAGGTTCCTCTCCCTTTTGAACAACTTCTGCCAGACCTTCAAGTGTGGCAAGAACTGCTTCTTCCACTGATGATACAACAAATCCCGTGGGAGTGGTTTTTGGCTTTCTTGATGCGTATGGAAGGTGTTGTATTCTTGGGATTAGTCTGATTGCTTTCGTGAACTGACGGGTGATGGGACGGACGGAGCGGAGGTGCTGATATGAAATTTCACGTTCACGTATGGGAGATGAGGAGTAACCAACTTCAGAGTCATGCGTAGGTGAGAGGGAGTGCGAGTTACTGCCTTAACCAGATGATTGATGAGTGAGAGTGAGAGGATATTCAACCATAAACAACTGGCGACCCTCCTTCTAGCGCCATAAATGTTGACGGTGCTGGACCTACCAACATTCAGGGGATCTCCCTGGTATGAAGTCCCAAGTAGACCTCACACCGTTTGGTATAGGAGTCCCATCCGGTATGATGGCTCGGTTGCCATTATCTTAAATGTTTGCCTTAGCTCTTGCTTGTCAGCACATGTGAGTGGTTTGCTTTGTCTTCGAACAACGAGGTTTGCGTCCTTGGTGAGTGCTAGTGTTACTTGTGTCAAGGTTAGTGGAAGTGAGTCTCCAGTCGAAACGGAAAAGTCCCAACTCTGTCAGAGACACAACACAACAAGACATGCACAGCGTCCGGCGGAGTAGTCCACACGGATTCGACAGTCACAAACACATAAGGAGTAGCACGTAGAACACTCAATGGAGTAGTCCGCGCGAGTGCAATGGTCGTTATAACAAGTTTATGGGAAAGGTTCTGTCTGGTGTCTGGTGAGGCAGCCCACGCGGGTAAGACAACATTAACAACTCATATAACACATTTTCATAAACATATGTATTAGAGCAACTGAAATAGTTCAACTATTTTAACACAGGTTAAAGTAACATGCATTACAAGTGTTCCAAGATTAGTCTTACAAACAATTACAATACATGTGTGACAATGTGTTGGTCTGTTATCATGCTTTTGAATTAAGCAAAAGTTCCAAGACACATCGGTACACCATACATCACTAACCCCGTGAGAGGGGCATTGGAGCCACTACTCACTCAAAAAGAAAGGTTACAGACTCTCAAGGCCAAGGTGAAAAGTCTTTTGCATGTACAAACGAGGGGTATTTGTAGCCAAGGGTAAAATTGGCCCTTGTGACTGTTCGACTTCCCTCATGACTATTTAACTTATTGACTCTTCATATTACATGTGGGTCTCTTGGACTTCCATGTTACATTACATTGATTTACAACAGTATGGCCCGCAGTAGTGATGTGGCCGCGATGACTCATGACACGACTCGATACGACAGTGTTGGCATGTTCGTGCTGGTGGTGGTGTCCATGTCGAGCTGCAGTGCTGCTGAGTGATGGATGTCGTCTTGGTGTATTATAACTTCACCTCCGCATGGCAAGTGTGTGGAGTCTTCGATGGTCTTGGTGTTCGCTTGATGTTGCATGTGCATGTCTCTCCTTCGCTTGTACTTTGGCATGCTTCGCATTATTGTTCGTTCGCGAAAAATTCTCCTTCGCTTGTACTCTAGCATGCTTCGCATTATCGTTTGTTCGCAAAAAATTCTCCTCGCATGCATCCTTCGTTCGTTTGTTCACGAACAAATCTCCTTGCATGTGCTTTCCTTGTTCATCCTGTTCATCGTCACGTCATGTCTTATCCATGTACCTGTATCTGCAGTCACTCACGACGAGATGACATCAAATCCATAAATCTCCTAGTCTACCATATGATGCATTGTCATTCGCTTTCGGATGCAGGTCATTGGGAGAGAGGACAAGGCTATGAAACTCCGCAAGGCAGATTTCAAGCTGGGATGTGGGCTTCGGACACTGCCGGTGAAAATTGCGCAGAAGTCACTGGGAGGCTGAGATGGACAATCCAGATCAGCAATGACTGTCCGTGAGATCTGGCTTAGCTAGAAGACAGATTTGCGCAATTTCTTGACGGAAGCATTACAGGTAGCAAAGGGGGTTTTGCAGTAAAAATTGCGCAATTTCTCCAGGGAGCTAGCTAGTGGGTTGTAGGAGGCTTGCCGAGAAAAAATGTGCATTTTTTTCTAGGAGCTGGCAGCGGGCTGCGGGAATGCTGGTGACAAATACTCAGCAATTGCTGGGAGACTGGCTTGCTGAACATCTCTCCACAGTTTCTAAGCTGAGCGGGATGTTGGGCAGCTGAGGGAATGCTCATGAAATCTGCACAGTTTTCTGGGTGGGCAACAGGCGTGCTGACTGGTTGACTAGCTTGAAAATTTGCACAATTTTTTGAGGGAGACAGTGACGGACAATGGGTGTTTGTCCGGCATGTCTGCGCGGTTTTTTCAGTCAGCAGAGCAGGCATGTTTGGTAGCTTTTGCGCAATTTTTGAGGGGAGTGAGTCCCGGGGTCACTGCTCGATCAAACTCTCTGGTTGACTAGCTGGAGGCTTGGTTGATGTGTTTGGGGGCAACGTAGATTGAAATGGCTTGCTGGGAAACTTCTGCGCTGTTTTGGGTGACAGTTAGTCTAGTCGATTCTAGGGTGGAGGTTCGGTCGTTGGAGGATGATCCGGTCGTTAGAACTTCAACAAAATGACTAAGTGTGTGAGCGAGTGAACTTGTGCATATGCGACCTTGCGAACACACGCTCAACATGACAACAAGACGCCTCAAACCATCAAGACAACATATAATCAATGTGACTGACCGATGGTGCGAGCGACAAGTGCAATACTTGTGATAGATCGTTGAATGACTGCGACGATGCCTGCGCGACAGTGCATACAATTTCGTGCGTGAGTGCGATGAATGTTTACATAGTGAATACAACCTATGCACACGAAGTGGTACCTTGTGTGTGGCTAGAAGATGACATTGTGACCAACATGCAAAAGAGATGCCCATTGAACAGTCAAGCGAGGAGGGTGCAAAGACTCAACATGGGCTCACGGGATGAGCCCAAGTGCTTGCAAACATCAAGGAAAACCCTAGGGAGGCTCCGAAATTGGATGTAGGCCAAAATTTTGGAGTGTGTTGCAGTTGCTACGACATGAGGTGAAGCCGACCTTGACACCTGGAGGAAAATTTGAATTTCAAAATTTCAATTTTTCCGCCTTAATAAGATTATGACTTGTAGAATTTCTTTTAAATAAATAACTATTTTTCCTTATCCAAATTTAGTGATCTTTAGGTCGATTTTGGTCCTCTCAAAAAGAGGAGTTCAATGCAATAATCATCTCCAAGAGACGAGCTATCCAATGGTGGAATTTGGCCCTAATTGCCAAATTTAACACACATCCATGAGAAGGGATATGTCGAGGTTCCTGGCCAAAGAAACCTTAAGGTCCTTGATGAGACCTTCCACCTCCACAAGCTTGGAGTTAAAACCACATACCTTCTTATACGACTGAGTGATGCTGAGACCCAATTGCTTCATAACTTTTAAGGGCATGATATTCGCGGAAGCCCTTGAGTCTAACATACAATTGTGTAAGAAGAGATCATTGATAGCCAAAGTGAGCATAAATGGTTCACACCAAAAATTTCACTCAGGAATATGAATGTTTTGTAATTCTTTGGGTAATTCTTCTTCTTGAATTCTTAGGGACTTCTTGATTTGTTGTTGTTGCTTGGGAAGTTTTGCAATCTCTTTCAAAGGAACGAGTATGGTTATTTTTCCTACGACAACCCCTATGTCAATGTCAAGTTTAGCCTCTTTTCCCTTTTCTTTCTTCTTGATGTTTTCCTTCCTTGGAGGATCCTTTTTTGAGTTGGCTTTGGTCGGGGGATCCTTCTTGGGAGGAATTTCAGGGAGAGACTCCTTGGGAGGGGCTTGCTTGTGCAATGAATCTTCTTTAGATGGTTCCTTAGAGGATGTAGGGTCTTTGTTATTTTCCTTTCATGAATATTGGACCCCTTTGAACCTTCCCTTGCCATCAGAGTTAAGAATGGATTCTTCCTTTTCCTCCTTAACGGTGACCTCACTAATGGGAGGGTGTGTATATGACCCTCCTAGCAAAATCTTGAAGTTGTCAGATTCGACAAGGTTAGCCTGCCCATCAACTTCTTCACCCTCACTCTCTCCCTCTTCACTTCCCTCATCCTCAGAAGATGAGTTTGGCTCAACAACATTAGTTGGAGCCAAAGTGTTTGGGAATTGAGACGAGCTTGGCCTATCTCCTTCACTTTGATTTTTGGGAAATAGTTTTCTCTTTGGAATATATCTAGATTTTTGAGCCCTTTCCAAGGCAGTGATTTTATACATGATAACCCTGTCACGTGCGTTGGCTTCTTCAGTGAATTTCTCCATTTTCTTGAGGATGGCAAGGAGGGTTCCTTCATGTTGATCTTTGGACTTCTCCTTCTTGATCTCGACTTTGGCTCTAGGGTGGTGAGTGACATCTACCTTCAAGATTCGTAGGTTTTTCCTCAACTTCCATTGTTATCTCTTTGGCTTCAGCAAATGTGTAAGGCTTCTTGTCCCTTAATACATAGGTTAAGTGGCCACCCACCGCTTTTATGAATTTATCAAGAATATTAGCTTTAGATGGTTTCAAATGATCAGGTATATCCTTGACTACCCTATCATTTTTTTTTAATGAATTCTCGTACGTCTTCCCTTCCATTGGTTATTTGATAGAATTTTTCAATGTTAAAGGTTCCTTGGGCATTGCATGACCACCTCTTCATGAATAGGCCTTCAAAGTCATCAAAGTCTTCTATGCACGGCGGGGGAAGGCTAAGGTACCATTATCTTACTTGTCCTTCAAGTGATAGAGCAAAGAGCATCATGAGCCTATCTTCATCGAAGATCATCTTAGAGGACATTTGCCAATAGAATTCCTCAATAAAGCCACGGGCAGTCCAAATAGCATCCCCTTTGAACTTGGGGGTAACTATCGGTTATATTTATTAGGTAATGGTTTGGGATCATCACTCAATTTCAAAAGGGCAAAGAGACTAACCAAGTGCCTTTCACTTTTGGTCATCTTGGCTCGATCTTGTTTTGGGTCAGCGTTAGAAATAGATGGCATCTTTGGGGATGGATCACTGACTTTCTCAAATTCAAGGAGAAGGGTGGTTCCAACAGTCGATGGAGTTCGTTCTCCCCTTTTTGCAGCAGCCCTAGCTAAAGGAGGAATGTTGTCACCTTCAAGTAAACTAGGGGTTTGGACAATGAGTGGAGTCGCTAGAGGAATGCTTATAGATGTCGTTAATGAATCAATTCCTCAATGATTCACTAGGGAGTTAGACCTTCTTCCTCCTTGGGAACGATGCCAAAATGTTACCCCTCAAACTAGCAGGGGGGCCTAAAAGGGACTCCTAAAGGGACAACTCCTAGATCAAGGGCAACAATGGAGACTTAGCCCACTGTCACCTTAGCTAAGACTCTCTACTCTTAATGGGCTTTCACTGATGGGAGGAGACTCGGTATATAGAAACTCACTTGTGAAGAATGAATCAACAAATGGATGTGAAGTGACCTTAATAATCCTTTTCCTAGAAGGTGGTTAAGAATGGAGCTTGCTTGCTCTTCAAGCAAGGTACACAGTTTTCTAGGAGGAGGTGAGGATTTAAGGGTTAGGTTAAAAGAATATGCCTTGTAAAGGAGTTTCCCAATCCCTAAAATCCTTATTGGACTTGGTTTCCCCGATGGTTCTTAAAGAATTGACTTCAAAGGTATGGGACCACACGGCACCAAGTGGACCCAACCTAGGTTAAAGGGAGGGAGTTTAGCAACCAATGTTGATATTAACCTAAACAAGGAAGGTGAAATGATCAAAGCAAGAATTTCCACTTAAAGGTGTCAAATTGTCCTATGAGGTAGTAGCCTAGGGAACACTAGGGCAAAGTTTGATCTCAGAGTTAGGTCTTGGGATATCGCACAATCCCACTGTCATAATTTCTTCAAATTTGCAGGAGACCTTGAGGACACACCAGCTCAGTAGAGGCTAGGAGATCGAACTTTTTCTATGGCTACTTTGTCGGGAAAGTGATGCCCTAGGCGACCTAACGTGGCTAGACCTAGAATGAAGAGGGAAAGGTGAGGAGAAATGGTTCTTTGAGTGATCACCTATTGGTAGACCAATGCCTAATCCGTTGGGGAGAATGGAGTCTAGGAGAATGATGAGAAAGGATTTCGTTTCTCGGTCAAGGAGGTCTCAAGGACTACTTTGCTTGGCCTTTAGGGCAAGAAGTGACCTTAAAGCTTTATACTTCGCTTTGCAAAAAGAGATGGCTTATCAAGATAAATTCAATGGTAGAATTACCCCTATGATATTTCATTCAACATACATGGCCCATACATTGAGAGATGCGATATAGCAACAATAATTCCACAATTTCGCAATTATGCAATGCAACAATTAGCCCTAGTATAGCGAAAATCTCATTCCAATGCATCTGACAAAGTAAAACAAGAATAACATTAAATGTGTGTAGTTACATGTAAGAGAACATATCCAACCATCAACACATTTGCCAATAAAGAAGCTCCAAGATAAGAAAGTCCAATCTAAACATCAAAATTCATCAATGCTCCAATTCATCCTCCAAGAAAGAAATGCGAAATTATCAAGAGAGAGAATGATCCAATCCAAGTGATAATACAAAATGAATTTATGTCTCTCCTATTTATACACTCATTAGGAGTTCATATTACCTAATTTGAGCCTACATTAGCCCATCAACTAAAAATAATGTGCAAATAACTATCTATTGGTGAAAAACCCACCCAACTAGTTTATAAACAAAATAACAAGCCTCTCAAGGGGTTGAATAATCGATAATACATGTCATTGGGCTTTCTAAAAGGCCTAATGAAGTCCATAAGTGCCAAAATGATGAATTGGACTTCCAAAAGCAATGGACAAGGGGTTGGCCCCTTGTTCTCCACATAATAAACCTATGGTGCTTCCAATGGCTGTGAGGGCACACAAGTGACCTCATGGGTCTCCAAGTAAGTCGAAGATTCCTGTAGACCATATGTAAGGGCTTAGATGATTGTGTAAGTGATGCCACATCAACATACAGATCTTGGGTCATATGCCAAGTGTATGGTACAACTGTGGGGCGAGCTGGGCAAGGCAAAGGTGAAATAGGTGCAGCTTCCTCGTCCAATAGGTGAATCTCGAGTAATATTTGAACATTTTTGGGGATCCATGGAGTGCCAATGTAGCCCTCTAGAATGTTAGGACCTCGTATAGGGAGACCAAACCCAAGATGGAGACCATCTGCAATCATGCATAAGATCCAATGCGTCCCCTAGCCTTCACGTACAACAAGTCATCATGGAAATCAAGTAAAAGAGCTTATAAACCATGGGCAACAGGTGGGAACTTCATAATGGCATGCCATTCCATAATGGGCTTTGGCATGTGCTAATGTCTCCAAGCTCTACATGGGGTTAACCAAGTATCCTATTAGGTGGTTTCTACTTCTAAAGGGGGTAATATGTCCAAGGTACATCCTTTAAAAGGTGATGGCATGTGATAAAGAGACTAATGGACTAGGGAATGAAAAAGGGCAACCCTCTGCCACATGCTGGGGTACAAGGGTAACTAGTAAAAGGGAAGCCCACACTTGGGTATATAATGTATTGGAGGAAGCAATCGTGGTACATGAGGTGCCCCAACTTTGATTTTTCCACCCTTGTTTATATGCCTTTTGCGGCTTGCCTTTTTATGATTTTTCTTTAGTTAACTTCTCGTGGCTCAAGGGGTAAGAGCATGATGTGTGAGATATGGTAGTGGATACCCCTTTTAAGGTAGAGTGATTCATTTTCCACCAGGGGCGTGGACAATCATGGGTTCCTAAATGATAAAGGGGGCCCATCTAGGGCCTATAGGAACCAGGGTGATGGCCATGATGATGGGGTAGAGCTCATGTATTGGCTTTTGCCCACGTGCTAAATGTGTTTTTCCCGACCATCTTTTGCATTTTGTGGTATATTTTCCTGTTGAATGTGGCCAATTATGCTTTTACTTTTCTTTCCAGCTGCATCAACCTCCGGGGCATCATTCTAGGCCCAACCCAAGGTGTGGGCAAGGGGAAGGGGAGAGCTAGCCCTATGTGGACCCAGTGGAGGAATGTGGACACAAGAGGGAGAAATGATGAATGGGGTTATAATGAGTGGAAAGGGGGCAATATATATGGATGAGGGAGCGGGGACGACACAACCAAAATTAGGGTTTCCCATGAAATACCATCCCTAGAGCCAAATGGCCAGTAAAAAAGATCCCACAAGACTAGAATCCAAGGTTTACATCCAAAATGGGTCTAGGGGACAAGAGCATAGACCTAGCCCATTCTTTTCGGTGAATCCCCACATTAATCCATGCCCATAAGCGTCCATGATAAGCAAACTACAATACTCTATTACCAAATGACAATGCATACCTTTAGGTTCAGGAGGCCCACTGTCAAACATACGATCATGGCAGATGGGTGGGGGATGACATGGCTGGCTTAGGTGGCGGAGAAATGGTACAATGAGCTATTTGGTGGCCGTAAGGGGCTGCTGGCTACTGGTTGAGGACCATCTTGGAGATTTTTTTTCTCCTAGGGATATAACCCATAAAATGGTGGGTAATAGGGCCATGGTGGATGATGGAATTACGAATTTGAATGGAAGGAGATATGCAAACATAAAATAAAAATGCATCTAAGTAGTATGCAAAACCTATGATAAATGTAAAAACCAAAAAAGAGACATAATTTAGCCTACAAATAGGAGTTGTTTTTTACTTGAAATATGGGAAAGAAATTGAAAATGGGGACAACAATCAAATCTGGAAATTTTCAATAGAGAAATCATACCTAGGAAAGAAAATCAGCTGCTAAAGCCTCTTCAAGATGCCAACTCCAGTAGCCAACTCCAAACTAGGTCCAAGATGACAAAGAAACTCCAAACTTGCTGCTGTTAGCCTATTGCTTCAAAAATCAATGCTGTTGCAGAAGTGTCCAAGATCTCATATGCTCACAAACATTAGAAATTAGATATGTGAGGAAAATAGGAGCTTAGGCATGCTTTTATAAGCTTAGGGGACAGATTTAGGAGGGAACCTACCCATGGTTTGCAAAAATTGCATCTACAAAATTGTCCGTGGGTCCCATCTCCTCGCTTAGTGCGGGTTTAGCTAATTGTGTCGGTTTTTTATAGACCTGCCTGGTTAAGACTGGTTGGTACCAGTTAGGTATGAAACCAACCGTTTTATTATGGACCCAATCAATTAGGACCGGTTGGTTATGGTTAGATACCAAACGGCCAATTTGGTACCTAATCAGTACCAACCTGTCCTTGGATTGGATTTCTTGGGCCAGGTAGTAGCGCTGGAGGTCTGACCGGCCAGTTTGGTTGATTTCTGGTTCAACCCGCCCGGTTTTTAAAACTAGATTTTAAGAAGACTTCCATACTATAGATCTTAACAGTGTAAATTCTCCAATACAACCTTGATATCAAACAAAATTTAACTTCCATTAATGGCTAAGTCTGAGTATTTTGGTGTTTTTTGCTTGGAGATTCACTGCCTCCATTGAAGGAGTGGCTGTGTTCAAAGTTTCCAGTGGAGAGAGAGCAATGAGTTCAAAGCAACATACTTTGAACAAGCTAGCAACTCCAACACTCATGTCCACCTGTCATGATATTATGGAATTGGCAGGTGTGTCATCCTCTCTTTTACAAGAAGGGTGCCACTTTCTAATGATGCTGCCTTGTTTTCCAATTGGTCCGCTGTAGAGTTGTTTTGCAGTGAAACATGGACCACTGTGAACTCATTCAAAAATTTCAAATGAGATTAAATCCTTTTAAATAGGATGTTGAGTTTGAAATATGTTGGAGAGGAACCAAGATGAAGGTGCCACATTATAATCTCGGAGTCCCCTATTATGATCAAACTATGGAGATTGAGCGAGATGGATTGGAGTAGCCCCTGAAATAGAGCATAAACCTTTACTTGGTTGTTGGTGGCTTGCCCAAGGCTCCCTCAAAAGGATAGTTCAAATTGTCCACTGGGGTGTACTAGCATCTCCTTGCACATACCACCCCTGGGTTGTGCTTAGAGGCTCCATCAAGGTAGAGTACATATTCTTTATGACATTTAATGCAAAGTTTGAATTCCTCTGGTGGTATTCATAATTGCTAATTGGAGCTTTGAGATGTGGGCTGAGAAGGGAGAGCTTGAACATTGAATTTGGAGAACCACAATTCTTCCATCTGATCAAGCTGCTGAGGAGATAGGAGCTTTAGAGATTTAGTGTTTAAATGCTCAGCTAGTAGAGAAACAACTCTGTTTTCTGCCATTTGAGGAGGATGATTGTCTTGGAAGATGGCATGATTTCGGGCCAGCCATATCTTCCAACAAAGATATTTTTGTAACGCTAGTGATATCCTTTTTAACACTGGTTTTCCAGAAAAGGAGCTTAGATAGAATTTATCCTACGAGTCAAATAATTAAGATGGCTTGGGTAGAGAAGCCTCGAAGCTATCTCATGAAGAGCCAAATCCCACACATATTTAGTAAATTTACAATCTACAAATAGATGTGTAATTGTTTCACAGCATTCCAGACATAAGTAACATCTTGAGGGGCCCTGCATTCCTCTCTTGCCTAGATTATTTGCAGTGAGAATTTTGTTATGAACTAATGTCCATTATAAAATTCGACCTTTGGAAGACCATCAGAATGCCATATTATTGCCCAGATCCTCAACTTAGGAGACAAACCTTTAGGAAAGAGGAGGGAGTCTCTTTTTCAGAGTGTAATCAAAGAACCCCATCCACGAGAGTCTTCTTCAGACTAATGAATCGGTGCACATCCTAAGAGAAGAACCTCTAGATCTCTGACCAATCACTGCAAATGAGGGGGCATCAATCCCAAATTACACCCTATCCAAGACTCATCTACTGTCCATTGAGAAATATCAAAGAGAGAGGATTTCCCTATTCCACCCAACCATTCCCGGAGAGGAAGAAGAGAAGGGAAAATACATGTTGGGAGCACAAGCCATTATGATATTTGTCCATAGATTGATTTACTACACTAAGAGGTTTGTTGTTGGGCATGCTTTAACTCCTCATTTGAGATACCTAATAGAATAGTTATTTCACCAATCAATCCTATAGTTTGAGTAGGTTACAATGCATGTTGCTATCTCTTTTTCTATTAATATTTAAAGTTGTGTTGTATGGTGCAGGGAGACTGATATTTAATCTTGGTAGCAAAGCCAAGTTAGTAGGTTTCTCTTCTTCTTGTTAGTAGGTTCAACGAGCTAGCATATAGAGAGGAGCTCTCTCGAAATTGCTAAACCATTTCATTCATTTAAAGATGTTTATATACATGCAAAACCCATGTTGATAGATGCAAACCACTCGGGATTCCACTTACCATTTTAGGACTCCACTTCTTGTACACTTCACACATTCTCTTATGCATTTTCTTATGTAGAAAATAAATGATCTGCACCCTTATCCCAGTGTACAAGTTTGCATGTGTTTGTTTAGGCCCACCACACATGTTTTGACATGCTGATATAAATTTCAGTATGCATTTGTTGCTAACATTAAAGAGTGCTTCTACTAATTTTTCATTTTCCTATCAGCGAATAATAAATAAAAAAATTTATGGAAGCATTCAACACATTGGAGACACTAGTTTTTGGTCACGCTGACCCTGGAAAAAGCCCACAGCCTCTTGGGGAAATCCAGTCTTCAAAGGAGGATTTTGTTGCTTGAGAAATTTAGAATAAGTATATAAATGATAAAACAAACACGATACTTATCTCTGATTTCTGCTGTAGCATTAAATGCTCATTTCTGGAAATTTGTGCCCACTAAATTTTTTAGATTCCCACAAAATTACATGCCCAGAATTTCTGCATTTTTTCACTGCTCTGCTCAAATTTTGTGCTCAAATCCAGCCTCGAAATCTGTGCAAACCCTGACTTGATTTCTGTGCTGGAAGATGCCTCAAGTTCTGTGCTAAAGGGGTGACCATCTACCTCGATTTTCGTGCCTGATAGCAGCTGAATTGTGACTCAATTTTTGTGCTAATTGTAGCAACTGTCCTGAAATTTGTGCCTGAGTTGTTGTAATCTGCTTGAAATCCGTGCCCAAAAACCCCTCGAAAATCATGATGCTGTCCCATGAAAACTGTGCTTTAGCTCCTCAAAAATCATGTTGTTTCCTCCTCGATTTTCATGCCCGTTGAAGGTTCTCTTACTTGGGATTCAAGCTCCTCTTCTCTAGCTGCAATTTCTCTCCTCCTTCATGAAGTTTTTCCTTTTTCTCTTCTCTTCATGCACTCTCTCAAGTGTGAAGTGAAGATGAACCTCCTTTTTCCTATTTTGTCTCCTTGGAAAAGATTGAATCCCTAAACCTAGGATCCAATGGTTGAGACATCATTCTCAAATCTAAGATGTGTGGTTGAGATATATTCTCCCAAAATGACCCCCTCATACATTGGCCCCATCACTTAAAAATCTCTTAGTACCTTTACTATTTTTTTCTCATAAAGTGATTTTTCACCTCACTTTAATATTAGAAAATTACACTTAGTACTTTTCACATGAAGTCACTTTATAAAGTACAAGTGACTTTAATATTAGAAAAAGTACATGGTGCAACACTTCTAAGTATTTTTTCGACCCATGACATTAGTATAACTCATAAATATCATTGAGACAAAAGTAATTAATATGCTCACTAGGCTAAAAGGGATAAAAACCTAGTAACATGTCTCCTTGGTACTATTTTCAACACTCCCTCTTACTGAGGAAGGTGTCACTCACCACTCCCATCCTGTCTCTGAAGAAAACATACTTGCCTCTTGGCAAAGGCTTGGTGAGAATGTTTACTATCTTTTCATCACTGGATAGACACTCAACCTTCACTGCCCCTCGCTAAACCCAGTCTCTGATGAAGTGGTATCTGATCTCTATATGCTTTCACTGGTTGTGAAACACTGGATTCTCAGAGAGTTTATACAACTATGATTATCACAGTAAATCGTAGTTGGTCTCAACATCTGACCAAATAAACCGTGAAGCAGCTTGTGAAGCCACAATGCCTCGCACCCTGCCTGACTAGCTGCCATATACTCTGCCTCTGCGCTGCTCAATGCCACTGATCTCTGTTTCCTGTTGAACCATGACATAACTGCCAAGCCCAACGAGAAACAACATCCGAAAGTACTCTTCCGGTCATTAACACTTGTAGCCCAATCAATCAATCAATCAACCAATCAATCTGACTCCATCACATCTGACATAGTCCAAACCATAATCCACTGTGCCCCGTAAGTACGTCAACACATGTTTTGCAGCCACCCAGTGTACACTCCTGGGTTCCATCATAATCTGACTCAATGTGTTGACTACAAAACAAATATCCTATCTAGTGTTGATCAAATACATCAATGAACCGATCAATTGACGATACAAAGTGGGGTTCACCAACTTGGAATCAGAAGCATGCAACTTCTTCTAGTTGGTGATCATAGGAATAGCCATAGGCCTTCAACCATCCATACGGAATCTCCTCAAGAGATCACCTGCATACTTGCCTTGGCCCACGAAGATATGCCCATCCTCCTGCCAAACCTCCAATCCCAGAAACCAATGCATCAACCCCATATTAGTCATATCAAACTCTGATGCACGGTCTCTTTTGCAGTGCTGGATGAGTTTGTCCTCTCCTGTAATAAACAAGTCATCCACGTACAAAACCAAAATGAGTGGATCATCACCTACCAAGATAAAGTATAGGTTCGGATTTGCATCTCTCTTCTGGAAACCATCTATCCTCTTGTACCATGCCCTTGGTGCATGCTTTAGTCCATACAAGGCTTTCTTCAACCTACATACATGAGACTCCCTCCCATGCAACTCAAAGCCCTCAGGCTGCTCAATGTACATCTCCCCCTGTATAACACCATTGAGAAAGGTAGTCTTCACATTCGTCTAGTGAATCCTCCATCCCATCTCTGCTATAGATATCATTGCTCTCATGGAAGTATAACGAGCAACAGGTGCAAAGGTCTCCTCATAGTCAACTCCCTCTACTCGTGAGAACCCCCGCGCCACAACCTGAGCTTTGAACTTCTCTACACTGCCATCTACAGCATGTTTGATATTGTAGGGCCACCTGGAAGTACCACTGACTTCCCATCATGATGTGTCACTACCTCCCAGATATCATTCTTCATGATAGAGGCATACTCCACCATGGCATCCCTCCAAATCTGCTGACTAGCGACCTCCTCAAAACTCGCTGGCTCTATCTCCACAACATCTGCCACAAAGCCGCCCAATCTCTCTAGTGGTTTGCTCTCCCTCACTGACCACTTGGGTCTCTCCGTTACCCCTTGAGCCTCGTTCAGGGTCTCCGAAAGCCATCTTGGATTCCTCTTCCTTGCAGTAGTCTTCTGTGGTGGTATGGGAAAATCCTCAATTGGTGCCTCTCCTCGTCGAGGAAGGCTCTGAAATAACCAATGGAGATCCTGAACTCTAAGATATTGTGCCTAATGAACCTGCACCAGGTGATCCTGTGCCTGGCGACGTTGTACTTTGTGAACTTGTCACCCCTGAAGGCTCTGAAATAACCAATGGAGATCCTGAACTCTAAGATATTGTGCCTAATGAACCTGCACCAGGTGATCCTGTGCCTGGCGACGTTGTACTTTGTGAACTTGTCACCCCTAAAGAAGGTGAACCTCCTGATCCTGATGTACCACCTGATGCACCTTGAAACCTGTGGTGTGGCTCCTTGTTGAGGAGCTTGCTGCTCTACTTGATCAACAATCCGAGACCTCCTCAAGCCCCTCTCCTCCTCAAATGTCACATCTCGCCTCAAGACAATCTTCCTTTGTGCAGGAAGAAATATACGGTAGGCTCTGTTGGTCTCATTGTAACCCACTAGGATACCCTTCTCTGTAGTGGGTTCCAATTTCGTCCTCTTCTCAAGGACGTGTGAATATGTAAGGCACCCAAATATCCTGATGTGCCCAACTTCCGACTTCTTGCCAGTATATACTTCCTCAGGAGTCTTTCTCCCCAAGACTCTGTGTGGGCTCTTGTTCTGCAAATAAACAATAGTGTTACATGCCTCAACCCACAAGAAGAAAGATAAACTTTGATCATGCAACATCGCTCTAGCTGCACCTACAATGGTCCTGTTCTTCTTCTTTGCCAGCCCATTCGCTAAGGGTTGTGTTACCGCTCAAACTAGCAGGGGTCCTAGAAGGGGATCCAAAAAGGGTAGCTGCTAGGTCAAGGGAAATAATGGAGCTATATCCCACTGTCACCTCAGCTAAGGCTCCCTGCTCTTTACGAACTTTCATCAATGGGAGGAGATTCGGTACAAAGGGAATAACTAGATGAATGAGCCAATGAAAGGATAAAGAGCGATTCCTAAGGGCTATTCACAAGAGAGACTCAATTATATGGTTTGCTTGCTTGAGAAGCAAGGTATAAGGCTCCCTAGGAAGGGCCAAGGGGATTTCAAAGGCTAGGTTTTGAGGATAAGACTTGTAAGGGAGATACCTAGTCCTAGAAATTCTTGTGAAAACTTGGTTTCCAAGTGGTCTTTGTGGAATTGGGGTCAAAAATTTGCGGGACCACAAAGGGCCAAGTGGACCCAAAATTAGGTCAAGTGGAATTGGTCACTCAAGAAGGGGCTTGACCTAATTGTGGAAGAGAAGTGGATCAATGAGCAAAACTTTTGGAATAGAATGCAATGATCCAAATGAGGTCACTAGCCAAGGGAAACTTAGGACAAGAAACGATCTCTGAGCTAGGGCTTGTTATATCTTGAAATCTCATAGTCGGATTTGCTTCAAATTTGGAGGGCCTCTAAAGCAAACTTTAACGCAGTTGTGGACCAAAAATCGAAGTGTTTGAATGGCTAGATTCCGAGATAATTGATGCCTTAGGTGACTTATGCAAGCTAGGCCTAGAAAAAGAGGGAGGTGAGAAGAATAGGCATTGAAAATGATCACCAATGGAGGATTAGTGCCTTGTCCTTTTGGAGAGACGGAGTCAAGGAGAATTTGTAATTTGGGATAGATTCACTTGGTCAAGGAGGCCTTGAAAACAAATTCGCATGGCATTAGGGCATGCGAGAAGCAACTTCAAGGTCTTTACACTTCGATTTGCAATATTTGATGACTTATCAAGATAAATTTTGACACAAATTATCTCTAGGAACATTCATTCATTCATACATGACCCATGACATGATGCAACACTATAAAAGATCAGATTCCCACAATTTCGCATAAGAAAAGTTGTAAATTTTAGACCATTATAGGGAAAATCCCAACATATATGTGACAAAAGAAAATAACAAGAATAACATTAAAAGAGCACTTACATGTAAGAAAGAGTATATCCAATCATTAAGATATGCCAATAGAGAAGATCCAAGACAAAATGAAAGAGATCCAGACATCAAGATTCATCCATTCATCCAAACTCGTCCTCCAAGAAGGATGGCGAAATTCTCACAAGAGGAGATAACCCAATCCAAGTGATGATGATCAAAATGAATCATCTCAGTTTTATTTATACACTCTAGTGAATTCAATTTAGCTAAATTGGCCTAAATGAGCCCCTAAAATAAAATAATGTGCATAATAACAATACTTTTGGTGACAAGCCCACCAAATAGCTCAATAATACATGAACAAGTTTCTCAAGAGGGCCAAATGATCAATAAAGTGAATTGTTGGGCCTTTGAGGAAGGTCCAAGGGGTGCCATGATGTAGAAATGGACTCCCAACATAGTGGACAAGGGGTTGGCCCCTTGTTTCCAAGCAAGAACCTGTGGTGCTCCCAAGTGGGTGTGGGGGCATAAGGACATCCTCATGGGTATCCAAGTGGATCGAAAATGCCTGTAGACCATCTGCGAGGGCTAGGATGATGATGTAAGCCCTCCCTCTGTGGCGAGAGACATCCTTTAGACCTTGGAACATCTGCCAAGTGTATGGTGCAAGTGTGGAGCTGATTGGGCATGGTGAACCAGGTGCATCATCCTCATCTATAAAGGTGGATCACGAGCAATCAATGATCGGTGTTGGGGATTCATGAAGTAATATATGCTATGGTGGAGGCCCATGGCTCTCAACGCTCACCCTACAAGCACCAATGTGGCCCTTTGGAGGGCTAGGACCATGCATAGGGAGACCAAGCCCCAAATGAAGACCCACCTACAATCTTGCATAAGATCTAATGCGTCCCCTTGCCCTCCAATACAACAAGTCATTAGAATACTCAAGTAATAAAGCTTACAAGTCATGGGATCAATGGGGCACTTCATGGTTGTTGAAATTTTTAAGTCTACCTGTTAGAAATTTAATTTGTATTCTTCTGGTTTATTTCTTCTACTTGTTAATTTTGAACAAGTTATATAAATCATATAAATAACGAAATGAGCACAATACAGTCTCAACATCTACAGATCAACAACTGAAAGAAACAAACACACAAGTGAAACTGTTATTTTTGGACAACTTGTCCCCAGAAAAACCCAATGCAAGAAAACCGGTGCAACAATTTTGAGGGTTTATTATTATGTAGTATTTTCTCGAGTACAATTGGGTAAAAAATTGGCTCACCCGACAGAGAAAAATAACCAGCGGTAATACCTCTCTATTCGGAAACATGTATTTAGAAAACCTTTCCCACAAAGCCCTCTCCAGCAACTCTGAAGCACTGCATCAGCCTTCTGCTGCTCTGCGTTAGCCTCAGAACCCTCTGCATCAGCCCACTGAGGCACTGTGCAGCCTCTGGGACCCTCTGCGTCACTCCTGTTGCCTTCTGCGTGGATGACGCAGGCCCTCTGGCCTCTGCGCTGTCCCTACTGGGCTCTGCGTGGCCTGCTTTGCTTCTGCGTCTGCCTCTCTGCCTTTGCGCTGGTCTCTTGGCGCTATCTTTGCCTCTCTGTCTAGTACTCACTGCTCCTCGTTGCTGATCACTGATTCGACTTTACTTAGCAAACCCCGCTCTAGTAAATCGAAGGACTGATCACTCTGGTGTGTTCTCCAACTGACCCTCAAGCCTCCTCTTATACTTTTCCTGTTGGTCCTTCAACGATCGAGATTAAATCTCTAATCAACAACTAAGATTAGATTTGGCTTGATCCATGACTTTTGGAACCTTCTAACCCAGTTTTATATTAATACCCATTAATATTTTATTTTTCCTAAGTTTAGCCTTAGGAACTCCATTAAAAATATTAATTATTTTAATATCTCCCAAGCTGGTTAGAATTTGCCCAAACCATTTCTGGGTCCTAGAGATCTCATGTGCTTTAGCCTCTCCTCCAATTTTCATGGCTAGAGCACATTCGACACTACCTCAAATCAACACTCCCTCTTAGCGAGGACTGTGCTCTAGTAATACTCCTCATTGAGCATCACTCTGATTATCCGACACCGATACTTGCGTTGATGCTAGGCCTCCCTCCCAACATCCTCTGCATTGCTGCATCCTATACTGTTGCCCATGGCCTTGCCACTGCCACTGCTGCATTCGTACGACAACTCCCTCGGTATCTGTGCTGTTGCAACTTGCTAGTCCATCCTCCCAACATTGCATCTGCACTGCATCCCCCTCTCATCATGCTGCATCGTGCTACTACCAACTGCTACTGCACTGCAACTCAGTTACTGAGAAGTAAGTAACTGATCCACCCAACTTCTGACATCCTTGTCAGGCTAGAAACAACTCCCTGCATCTCGCACCGCTGCAACAACTCCTTGCATCTCGCAGCGCTGCAAACATCTCTGTGCTATTCTGCACTGTTGCAACACTCTTCGTGCCTCTCGCACTACTGTAGCCTGCTAGCCTTGCGCTGCTTGGGGACTCCTTCATTGTAGCACTCTCTGCCGCTTCACCCGCATCCATCTCTATCGACATCGCTAGTTTTGCTACTTCTCTTTTCAGGGCTCTCGTAGCAAGGTATAATCCAAGAGGTTGGGTACCTCAAGGGTCCTGCCCCTTATCGCCTGTAGTCCTCCTGACTACAGCTCAATGTCTCCCCACCTCTTCTTTAGAGGTACGTGCGCACTCATGGCACAATCATCATCCTCCTCGACCTCCTTTGCCTTCGTTGGCACTGCCTTAGAGTCAGACGCCTCTCCTTTATTCTTCTTCCTTTGACACTGGTTCACATAATGACCCTGTTCCCCACAGTTGAAGCATTTGACCTTGGAGAGGTCCTTTTTCTTCCTCTTCTCCTGCTTCCCCGCAGATGCTAAAGCTGCAGCCTCTTCCTCTTCCTTCTTCATTCAGACTCCTTTGCTGCTACTTCTCGTCTTGCTCAGCCTTCTGATCTCCTCTTGGCGAAGAGCCGCCCACAATTCTTCCCAATCTGGAAGATCTTCCTTGCCCAGTATGATTTGGAGAAATGTCTTCCACTCCTTAGAGACTATGTTAAGTGCGGTCCTCACCAACATCTCCTCATTCGGCGTGGACCCTATGGAAGTCAGTTGGTCCCGGATGTCCTTCAATTGATCGAGGAAGTGATCTATCTGCTCCCCTTTCTGCATCTGGTATGACCGCAGCTGATTCTCAAGTAACATCTTCCTCTGCATGGAAGTATGTTGGTACAATTTTTTCAAGGCTTCCCACGTTTCATTTGCCATTTCCTTCTCGACAATATGTTGGACCACATGATCCTTGACCCCATCAAGGATGATGCACTTCGCCTTGGTCGTTACCTCCTCGTACTTTTCATTATCAGCCGGGTCAATTGGGATCACCATTGTTCTCAAGGCGAAGGTCTTGATGCGATCTAGAATGGACAAGATCCTGGCCTTCCAGACCACAAAGTTGGATGCCTTGTCCAGCCTGTCATGATCCATCAGCCCATTCATGGCCATCTCTCTGCTCTTTCTGTCGACTCCTTTGAGTCTCTCTATTTCCCTTTGGAAGTTCTCTGTTTGACTCGTGCTGAGTCTCTCTACTTCTCGCCTGGAAATTCTCTGCTAGACTCACTCTAAGTCTCGATTTCCCTTCTGGAAATCCTTCTGCCAATTGTCAAGTTGCACCTCTCTGATCTTTTGTGCACCTGCAACACTGATCTGGACTCCTTGGCTAGAAATCCGCCTCGGTAGCAACTCCCTCTACCTTGGTTTTGCCCTGTTAGGTACTATTCATCCCACAATACCCGACTAGCGTCGCTCTCGCAAATTGCCCACAGCTTCCTATGCCCTAGCAATAAAAGGACTGAGCCTCTAGGCTGTGTGCAATCTCGACAATGGCTGAATTTGCACCTCCTGGCCATAGCGTTGATCCTTCCTGGCTGAGAAAGATGACCTGGCAATGCGTAGGTCAGATCTACCTCTCTCGACCTCTGCGCTAACCCTCCTCCTGGCTCGAACTGATGATGCAGTCCCTCTATGTCAACCCTTCTTCTTTCATTTTCTGCAAGGATCAACTTCTGTCACTCGAGACAATTGATTCTGCTGCAAATGCTCTACCACAGCTGATGCCTTCAGCTCTCCTATGATCTGCAACCATGCTCTGATACCATGTTGAAATTTCTAAGTCTACCCATTAGAAATTTAATTTGTATTCTTTTGGTTTATTTCTTCTACTTGTTAATTCTGAACAAGTTATTTAAATCATATAAATAACGAAATAAACACAATACAATCTCAACATCTACAAATCAACAGCTGAAAGAAAACAAACACAAAAGTGGCACCATTATTTTTGGACAACTCGTCCCCGGAAAAACCTTATGCAAGAAAACCGGTGTAGCAATTATGAGGGTTTACTATTATGCAATATTTCCTTGAGTACAACTGGGTGCCAAACTAACTCACCCAATAGAGAAAAATATCCAACAATAATACCTCTCTATTCGGAAACAAGTATTTAGAAAACCTGTCCCACAAAACCCTCTCCAACAACTCCGAAGCACTGTGTCAGCCTTTTGCGGCTTTGTGTCAACCTCAGAACCCTCTGCGTCAGCCCTCTGAGGCACTGCACAGCCTCTAGGACCCTCTGTGTCACTCCTGTTGCCTTCTACGTGGATGACGCAAGCCCTTTGGCCTCTGCGCTGTCTCTGCTGGGCTCTGCATGGCCTGCTCTGGCTTCTGCATCTGCCTATTTGCCTCTGTGCTGGTCCCTTGGCACTCTCTCTGCCTCTTTGTCCCGTACTCACTGCCCCTCGCTGCTGATCACTGATTCGACTTTACTTAGCAAACCCTGCTCTAGTAAACCGAATGACTGATCACTTTGGTGTGTTCTCCAATTGACCCTCAAGCCTCCTCTTATACTTTTCTTGTTGGTCCTTCAACAACTGAGATTAAATCTCTAATTAACGGCTAAGATTAGATTTGGCTTGATCCATGACTTTTGAAACCTTCTAACCCTGTTAGAATCTGCCCAAACCATTTCTGGGTCTTGGAGATCTCATGTGCTTTAGCCTCTCCACCAATTTTCATGGCTAGAGCACATCCGATGCTACCCCAAATCAACAATGGTGGCATGCCCTTCCATAGTGGGCTTTGGCATGCACAAGTGTCTCCAAGCTCAATAGGGGGTTAACCAAGGACCCTATTAAGTGGTTTCAACCTCTAAAGGGGGTGACATGTCCATGGTACATCCTTTATGTGGTAGGTGGCAAATGATATAATAATGGAATCGAGTGGGGATCAGGGGAATCATCCAGACCACGTCAAGGTTCATGGGTAGCTATAATAAGGGAAGCCCACACCTAAGTATGTGAGTGTAGGAAGGAGTAAATTGTGGTACATGAGTTAACCCGACTTTTTTTTTCCACCCTTCTTCATATGCCTTATTCCTTTTATCGATTTTTCTTCAAAACTGCTCGGGGTTCTATGGGATGAGAGCATGATATGTAATATGTAGCAGTGGATATCCCCTTAAGGTGGGGCGCTTCATCGCCCACCAAGGGTTGGGACAATCATGGGTTCCTTAATAATAGAGGGGGCTCATCTAAGGCCCATAGGAACTAGGGTGATGGTCATGGATAAGGGGTAGAGCTCAAGTTTGGCTTTTGTCCATGCGTTAAATTTGTATGTCCCGACCATATTTTGCATTTTGTGGTACATTTCCTGTTGAGAGTGCCCAAATTATGCTTTTTCTTTCCTTTTTAACTGCATCAACCTCTGGGGCATCGTTTCAGGCTCGACCCAAGGTGAGGACAAAGGGGAGGGGGAAGCTAACCCTATGTGGACCCAGTGGAAACATGTGGACTTGGATGGGAAAATAGATGAATGGGGCTAAAATGAGTGGAATGAGATCGATGTAGATGGTATCAAGAAGTGGAACCACGCAACCAAAATCGGGATTTTCCATGTAGTGCCAACCCAAAAATCAAATGGTTAGTAAAAGTGATCCCACGAGACTAGGATACAAGGGTAACCACGAAATCAGGCAGTGGAGACGAGAAAACAAGCCTAACCCACTATTTCCGCCGAATCCCCCCACCAATTCATGCCCAAAAGTGCCCAAGACAAGTAAGGAAAAGTACTCAACTATACCAATGAAAGGCCATACTTTTGGGGTTGGGAGGCCCACCTTTAAGCATACATTCATAACAGATGGGTGAGGGACCACATGGCTGGCTAAGGTGCGGAGAACATGGCACATCGAGCTATCTATGGGCTGCCAGTTGAGGACCATCTAGGAGGAAAAAAATTCTCCTATATACACTACCCATGGGTGGTGGGTAACAGGTTGTAAGGCAAAATGAGCTCCCTCTCGGTGCCAACACTCCCATAGAAATCCCTCGTCTCTGTGGAAGTATACTCACCTCCATTGTCTGATCTCAACAACCTGATTTGCATCCCTGTTTGGTTCTACACAAGAGCCTTAAACTCTTGGAATCTCCGGAAGACCTCGTCCTTGGTCTTCAGGAAGTAAATCCAAGTCCTCTTGGAGTGGTCATCAATGAATGTCACATAATAGTCATATCCACTCAATGAAAGATGGGACATAGGACCACATACGTTCGAATGAATCAAATCAAGGATACTTGCAACTTTGCTGTCACTGCTTTGGAAAGGTAACTTGGTGTACTTTCCCAAAGCACACTGTTATGAAACCAGCTCAAGAAAAGATAGAAAAGATAGATCAACGCCTTAGAATTCAGCCTCTTCGAGGGGACCTCCTTTACATTACATAAATGAACAATTCTTGGATGATACAAATGACAAAACCTCCTTTCTATATATAGGAGTCTAAGGAGTCACAATATAACCCAGCCGACCTAACAATAATAATATAAAGCCACAAAAATAACAATAGAGGGATTGTATGGGGCACAGTAATAACAATATGGGGACAACACGGGCACAACGATAATAATAAGGGATACAACTACAATAGTAATGGGGTAATCACTAGTATTATAGGGACCCAACACTATCTTATTCTCCTTATAGAAGTAGGTCTTTCCCCTATTCAGAGCCTAGATATGATTAGGTTTCTATTGTACCAGCACAAACTCAATAACATAGATGATCATAGACTTCCTAAGCTAGCTTTAAATTCCGGCCAAAACCACCTAAGGTGTAATTGGGGGTGGCATAAAGACACAAGGGCCTTATTAAACTATTGGGAGATCTACGAGAATTATGCATTAGAAAACATAAATAACATTAAAGATATTTTTACATCTAAGTTCAAAGAAAAAAGTTGTGTGAGAAAGATTTAGTGGGTAAAAGAAAATTAAGTTATTATAAGAAGGTCTTTAACCCCACCCTAGAAGATAAAAAATAACTATATATTTTAACAAGCTCAAAGAAGAAAATTAATATAGCAAATATTAGAACGAATTCTCATGAGCTACATAGCGAAACATGTCATTGGGCAGTTCCTAAAATTCCATGCATGGAAAGGATCTGCCATATATGTGAGAATAGGAACATCGAGGTTGAAAACCACATCCTCTTAGAGTACCCCACGTACAACCACATTAGATCCCAATTTCACAATCTTTGTTACAATACTGACATTCCTAGCCCTTTACAATGTCAAAATTATAGTGAGCTCGGGAAGCTTCTCTCCAAACTCTTTGAGCATAAGAATAAAATCTTAAATCGAAATATATAATTTATTTCTTTAGGTCCGATAGACCAATCTTTGGTCTCAGTGGATGTTAACCACTATCATCATCACTATATTTT